>VWZT01004850.1:81335-141542 GCA_013397055.1 Pachycephala philippinensis | reverse complement strand
CCCTTCTGATTACCCTGAGTGATGGACATACCTGGATAATAGGAACATTCTAGAATGCTGTGGCACATGATCAGGAGATACACTTGAATGATGCTTCTGTTCTTTCTTTCTTTGATTAATTCTTCCAGGTAGGGGAAAAATTGGGGATCAGGAAGAAATGAGAAGCAATGGAAGAATAACTGTTGGAGGTGGGAAGGAGAGGAATTGAGGGAACATTTAACTGTAAAATCTTCATCCAAAACTAGAAGGAAGTGGGCTGTTCCCTGGCAATGTAGCTGTGTATTTAGGTTTGCACCTCTCCCTGTGTGTTTGCTTTATGTCTGAGCAGAAGGGAGTTAAACTTTTTGGAACATTAAATGTAGCAGAATCTGTCTTGATCAAGTCTTAACTGACCACTTACCTCCTGACATTTGAATATAGTGTTATTCATTTGCATCTTAAATGCTACATATGGTCTTGGTTAATTGTTGCTCTCTTCCATTCTTGTCACAACATTCTCATTGGCAGGTGAAGTAGTTGTGTAACCTTGTTTGAAGGACAACCAACGGTAAAAAAAAAAGGAGTAAGGAGGAGAGAAAGCATTTTATTCCTTAGACTCTTACATTTTTGTTTCATTTACATTTTTAAATTAGTTCCCACTTGCCTGAGCTGTTTGAAGCCCATCTGAAATATGTTTTTCAGAATAATTTTATCTTGTTTATTAAAAACAATCCTTTTATCTTTTTCATAATTAATGAGGGAAGAAAATGCTATTCTGCAGGTTTTGATCATTTGCCAAATGTCTCTGCTTCATTCCTCACATCAAGGAAGTTTATGTCTATTTTGTAAAACCAGTGGGGTTTGGTGGCAGCTTTTCATTGGCATGCTTTTTCTGGAAAATTTAAATGTTACTGAAAATGTTGCATCCATTAGGAAAATGAGGATTCCCTAGCTGCTTACCTGTACGTTTCTTGGCAACATGACATTTTGTTTCCAGAGAGAAAGCAAAACTTGAGAAGAGCTTTGTGGAATAACAGCTGGCAGGCTGAAAGATCCTCTTAAAATTGTCCTGAAATTTTTGCTTGGAAATCTCTTCCTAAGATGAAACTCATACTCTCTTCGTTTTTGCATGAACCCGGAGAGTGTGCGTGTGTGTGCACATGGGCTCATGAATGGTTTTGGTAGAAGTGGATTTCCATTCTCCAGAAAGCTTCACATGCAAGGCCTCCATTACTCTGGTAGCCCATCCTTGATTTTTTCCCCCAGGAAAAGAATTACAGTCTGGGGGAGAAGCAGAAGAGAAGTAACATGTTCTGCTTTTGTTCTGACCACTGTCCCATTCTCTGTCCAAGCGTGACCTTAGAACAAAGCAGTGGCATGGAGCACCTTCTCATCTTGCTTGTAAGAATTGCACATTTGAAGATCAGGATTATATTGCATCTACAATATAGATAGTTTCTTAACTCCTGTGCATAATCGGTTGGATGTAGATTTCTTCATTTTCTTTCTGTCTGAGTTGTCAATGACTGTATCTCCCAGCAGAGTAGTGTTGTGCCTGGATTTCATCTGGTTGTTTTACAAAGCACTTCATAATGCAAATTAAGGAAAATTAAAGGAAGAGCTGACCTAACTTATTAACGCATCATAATGAATATTCAATTATAGTTCATTTTTAAGCTTATCCCTTTGCAATCTCTCCTTTTTGTCTTTTATTCCAGTCCCCTCTGCCGTGCCTATGATGCATCAGGTGAGTCGTACTACCAATAGCATCACACTGTCGTGGCCTCAGCCAGACCAGCCCAATGGGATCATCCTGGATTACCAGCTACGCTACTTTGACAAGGTGAGCCGAAAGTGATGCTGAGCACTTCTGTCTGGGAGATGGAAAAAAATTGCTTCAATTATGAGGAAGGAACAAAATAGCAATACCAGAAGTTTGTGATAAACATGCCATCTGACATCAGTCCCCATCTGCATTTCCCAGCTTGGAAACATCTAGGGACAATGTCAATTTAAAAAAAAATAGCAGACACTTGTTTAAGCTTAAAAGCTGTGGCTAGCAATAAGTTTATCATCAGCTGACACAGATAACAGCGGAAGGAGCTGAAGTTTCTAAGTATGTTTATTGGAATTGGATTCACTGCAAGTCTATCATTTGTTTGTGAGGGGAAGTCTCGTGTCCCCATTTATGTCTGGACAGACATCTCTAAGAAATTTTATGAGGAGGGATGCACTCTTTCATTTGCTAAGTGGCAAATACCTCTTTGTGTGCTAGAATTACAGGGTGGCAAATACAAATTTGTCCTCCATTCACATGTCTTGTGACTCTAATCCATCTGACTTGAGGAGAGGAGGTATGTGGGGCTGTTCAGACAAACTCCCATTCCATATTACTGGTCTTTTACATAAATATTTTTGCAGGATTTTGCAGGGCTACTGCTTTTTAGTGGTAAAAAATACTGGTTTTTGTGACAACATGCCTAGCAGCTTCCTGGATACAGCATTACGTGTGCTCTTGCTCTGAATTCTCCTAGGAGAGTACATTAGTTTGGAGTTTGCAGAAAGCAAACAACAGGACAAAGTTTTGTCTTTCACTTCTGTTTAGATTGAGGGTCTTTAGCAGAGCTTTGTGGGAAGCCCATGCCTGGGGGAATGAAAAGCAGCAGTGAGGAATGAGTAGTGTGCGAGGAAGTAAGGTCTGGAATAGCAGCTGTTGTTGGGAGGCTCTGTAAGAGGTTCAGAGAATACTGGGTTGACATGGAAACTGTCATGCCTTGATGAGGGGAGTGAGCAGTGTAGGCAGAAGTTTCACATTCCTTTTTGGTCATTGACATTCACAGGCAGAAGATGAGGATAATTCACTGACCTTAACTAGTGAGACCAACATGGCCACGATATCGAGCCTGAGCCCAGGCAAGATCTATGCCTTCCAAGTGCGCGCTAGGACAGCAGTCGGCTACGGCCCTTACAGTGGGAAGATGTATTTCCAGACTTTAACAGGAGGTAAGTGCTGCCATTTTGTACTGAGGTCTGCACAGGATCACCTTCCGCTTGCCTGTGTCCCTGGGTGTGTTGGTTTATCTTCTGGAGGATCACTGCCAGACACTCCTACTCAACTTGTGTTTATGTGTATAATAATTTGCATATGCATATTTGTTCACTCAGAGAAGCTTCATGCTGTCCGAGGGTATTGTTTACTCTACTGCCATACTCCCCAGCCCTCCTCCTTGTGGCCTCTGTGTCTCTGACCAGCAGGCACAGAGTGTGCCAGTAAAAATCTCTTCAGGGGGATGTGGCAGTGCACAGCACTATACACCGCTGTAGTTTGGCCCCAGCTGTCACGAGACATCTAACAGCTGAAAGCTCTGTGAATGTCTTAAAGACAGGTGGGACACAGGACACAAAGGTAGATGGGACACAGGCATATGTGAAGAAGCTTGCCTTCCAGCAGGATCACCATCCTGCTGGATCACCAACAACAGATCGAAGGTACTCGTGTATGTCACCGGCAAGCTACATTAATAGGGGACCGTGGGATTACAGCCCAGGTGTGGAGCTACCTTATACCTGAGCGGTTTGTCAGGTGTCAGTGGACCAGGGGAAGAAAAAGTGGATTCAGAGGGAGCACTGGGTGTTCAGATGTAGGAAGGAAGGCACTGGAGAAGCACAGTGACTGGGGAGCAAAGAGCTGTTAGGGGTGGAATTATAGGTGAGATCTAGGTGAGCAGAAGGGAAACTCTTCACAATTCCTGTCCTCTGCATCCGTGTGCATGTCTGTGTGTCTTCCTTGCCAGGGGAGCGCTCGGAGATGGTGCAGGACCGACTGCCACTGATCGTGGGCTCAGCGCTCGGGGGTCTGGCCTTCTTGGTAATTGCTGCCATTGCCATCCTTGCCATCATCTTCAAGAGGTGAATTCCTTGACCTGCTCATGTGCACTGCAGACAGTGGAACTTCCTTACCCCCGCAACATAACCCCATCCCAAAGGAAACAGTCTTCTCTGCATTTATCCAGATGTCCTTGAGATGCCATTCTCTAATTAAGGAAAGATCCTGACCCATTACTCCTATCTGAGGAGCCTCTCCTTTGGTAAACCACTCATGTACTTAGCTGATACTTGGCTAGTTAGCAATGTGAACACAAGGAAAGCATTTCAAAGCTGATACTCAAAAGGTATTTAAATGCATCACTGTAAAGAAGGGACTGTAAATTGCATTTTAGGCAAGCAAGTGGAGAACAAAACAATGTAGTGGAGAAGGACTAAGGTGGAATAAGTATGCATATCCAGTTATTTAGAAGGTGATAAATAGCCTTTCACCAAGGACCAAGAGACAAGGGCTGATTTGCTGAAGAATAAAATCTATACAACCCAAATGGTTCTATGGAATGCTAGCTCATAAAATGTAGGTTAAAGAAAGCAAATACCACTTTCCATTTTGGAAAGAATAAAGGGCATGTAAGAGGTTGTAGAGATAATCTGTTACAACAACAACAAAAAAAGACAGAAATTTTAAAGAGAAAAAAGTAAGGATTGCTATTTTTGTAGAGGTACAAAAGTAAACAATGGGGGTTTTGTTATTTGAAGAAAAGAAAGAGTCATTACCCGCTCCTTGAATTTACTGAGGTTTGAACTTAATCCCCTAGATTGTCAGTAATGGATTTCTGTATCTTTGCTCTACTGTGCCTCTGCACAAGAGGGACTTTTTAGCTTTTCCTGCTGACCTAAAAAAATGTATAAACTACTTAACTTTAGAAAGTGACGTCTAGTTTTCATGATTTCTTTTTTGTTCTCTTCCCTTTTCCACATTTGTTTTCTCCTCTTGTGTATATTCTCTTTTAATATTTTTCTCTCTGGAAAGAAAAGAATTATCAAATACTGTTATTTTTGAAATGTTGCCTCCTTTTGTAGCTTTGAACTGTTAAAAATACAATTTCTTGTTACAGCTGGAAATGTGATATTATGTGCACAACTCAATAAAGCATATATTTTTCTAAAAAAATAAACCCAGAATAAGTTAATATTACCAAAACTGTGTTGGGGGACAACATTAATGGCATCTGTAAATATACATATGAGGAAATACCATAAAAAATATGTTCATTTATATTTAAAGAATTATGTACAGTTAATAGGCAGTTTTTCAGAAAAAGTGGAGATACCAAATTTCTATTTTAAATTTGTCCTTGATAAGAAAAGTAAGTTTGAAGATACAGAAAATGAGGAACACCAGATAAAATTAGTAGTTCTTTGAAAGGTTGAACCTATGTAGAGTCAAATGCTATGACTTTAACTTGTTTTTTTAAATTGTTGGTACACATTTTTCAGGCAATATGCAATGTGAAACACCTATTTAACTAATTGTTTTATTGGTTTTTTTATATAGAAAACAATTAGTTTGTTAGATAACCTATAAAAAACCATTAATGTAGACCTAACTTTCAGGTTCAACAACAGAGTTAGAGCTCTTAGGTAGAGACCCAGAGTAAAGCCAATTTCTTTGCACAAGAGAAAAAATTTTGAGGGTAGAACTGCCTGTGGTTTTGAAAGCAGAATTTAAAGGCATAAGTCTGACAAGTAAGAATAATACAGTTAGCTGTTAGAATGTCAGAATTACTTATGTTCATAAAGAAAACTAACATAATGTTTCATGATACTTTGTCTTCAAATGCTAATTGAATCAGCAGCTAAAAGGTCTCGTGCTGAAACAGCAAAACATATGAGTTGACACAAATCCATGCAGACAGCAGGGATACTGCAGGATACTGTAGGGTCTGATTTGCAATCTGGTCTAATTAATAGGATTATTGGAAACTAGCATGAAATGTACATTAAAAAAAGAAAAATGAACACTGTTTGGAACAAAGGAAGTAGCTTGAAAATGGAAAATAAATTTAGTGCAAATAAATAAAAGGATGAAACTCCTAAAATAATTAGATTGTGCGGGAAATAAATGCTTGAATCACACACATTTAGAAGGAGAATGAAATCTGAGAAATGCCTGTGCTGAGAAGGACCTATGCTTACTGGAAATTAGATGCATATAGGCAGTAAACCATACAATGATAAAGACCATACCTATTTTGATCTGCACATGCAAAAATCACATCACGCAACAGATTTCTGTCTCTCTGGGTCTGTGTGGCTTGGTTTGGGTACCATACTTAGGAAAAGAATGGCCAAAGTAAATGCTGTTAAACAAAGCCAGGAGGAAAACTAATTGGGGGAAATCTATACATGTTAAACATTAAAGTAAACGGGTGTTAGAATGTTTTTGAAGAATTTAAAAGGCATCACAGAAGATGGCTTAGATTATAATTGAAAAGAATAATTTGTTGTAATTAAATGAAATTAAAATGCAAATTTAGCCTGAATAGCAAGAAAACTTCCAAGGCAGTGATGTTAAGCTGTAATTTTTTTTCAGGATAGTGTTGAAAGCCCCATCATTTGTCATTTCTAAAGTGGGGATGCAAACAGTGGTGTAAAAACTACCACGTAGAAAACAAGCATGCACTGGTTACCAGGAGATGGGCAGGATCTTAACACCCATCTTCCACCCCTAATTTCAAGGATTCTCTGAGCCTTGCACTGAGAAGCCTACCCCAGCACCTGATGAGAGACTCTTGTGTGTGTTTTGACTTTCCTTTCCTTTGTGTCCTGCAGTAAAAGGCGAGAGACTCCATACACAGACCGCCTGCAGCAGTATATCGGTGCCCGAGGTGAGTGTGCTTGAGCAACAGATGGCAAGGGCCTGTCTCTTTTCAGGACTCAGTAACACCTGTGTGTCTCAGGGTTTGATTCTGGTGATGTTTTGGGCTGTTTCCCTCACTGCAGGGCTCGGAGTGAAGTATTACATTGATCCTTCAACCTATGAAGATCCCAATGAAGCCATTCGGGAATTTGCCAAGGAGATTGATGTGTCCCTTATCAAGATTGAGGAGGTCATTGGATCAGGTAGTGTGAGAATCTGCAGATTTAAAGTGCCTTCTTGTTCACCTTGAGACCTGGCACACTACTGGCCTGAAATGGACCCATGGATCCATGGTACTTCAAGCGTCCCAGGATACCTAAACCTCCATTTTTACCAAAATTCATCTTAACCTATTAACCCTTAGCTGCTGGCTCTAAACCAAGTTTAAAACACCCTTGGAAGTCTCAGAACTCCTCATTTGAACCCTGAAGATGTAGTCTCCAACCTTGACTAAGAACTTCGCCTTAGTCTAAACATTCCCAGTAACCCTATTTCCAAACGGCGCCCGAAGTCATCCACAGTAGAATGCTTTAGTACATCTGACTAAAATCTACTGCTGTGTTTCCTTACTTGAGGTGTGTTTCTTCCCTCCCTGACAGGAGAGTTTGGAGAGGTGTGCTTTGGGCGCCTAAAACACCCAGGGAAGCGTGAATACATGGTAGCTATTAAGACCTTGAAGTCAGGTTACACAGAGGAACAGCGGCGGGAGTTCCTGAGCGAGGCCAGCATCATGGGGCAATTTGAGCATCCCAATGTCATCCACCTGGAGGGGGTGGTCACCAAGAGCCGACCAGTCATGATTGTCACAGAGTTCATGGAGAATGGATCACTGGATTCCTTCCTCAGGGTACCACAGAGTCTTCCACAACCATTAACCTCTTCATCTTGCTGTGTGCCAGTCTCAGATCTGATCATTTTGCCTGTCCTTCCTCTTCACTCCTGTCTCCCTAAGTCTTCAGTTGCTCTCTTCATGTGTAATAGAAATGATAGCAAATTACCACAGTAAGTGGTTTCGGGCCAACATGGTGAAAATACTGCAAAGGCTCAATGAACATGTAAAATTTCTTCAGTATTTTAGACTTCTCCAGCTCCGATAATTAATGTGAACAGTACCAAATTTTCAGTTGCTTGTGTACATGTTCCAAATTTTTCCTTTCTAATAATGTCTTTCAGAATTTATTTCACGGAATGTTTTCAAGTTGCAACATTGTAATGAAGTAAAGAAACTTGCAGTTATTTTTGGATTTCAAGTTTTTTAGTAATGAAACACAAATATGGACAATCTAGGTAGTATAGCTGCTTCACTTCTCTTTTTTACTGATTCATGTGCTAATTCAGCCACAAATGCTTTGGCAGGTGCAAACTGAAGAGTACGTGAACCCATTGAGTAGAACTGCATAGAACCCATTTTAAAGATCTTAGTAAAAGCAGATTTGTCTGCTCACATTCATTTAGCCTTCTTAGTAGTTAGTAGGTGTAGGATGCTAAAGGGGGATGTGGCCACAGGAGGAGGTTTGCCTTCAGGAAAAGATCACCAATGTCTGATTTCACTTGAGGTTCATTGCTTTAAGCCCACCCTGCTTTCTTATTTGCTGTCCCTGAACCTTCAGATTTTGGCTGAAGATGTATGTTCTCTAACTTCATAAATCCACCTTGTTACCTTGCTCTTTGTTAGTCTCCCCTGTTGGCTTCATGTTCTGTGGTCACGAGAGCCTGTGTTTGCCTCGTCCCTTGCAGCAGAAGGAAGGGCAGTTCAGTGTGCTGCAGCTGGTGGGAATGCTGCGGGGGATTGCGGCTGGCATGCGCTACCTCTCGGACATGAACTATGTGCATCGGGACCTGGCAGCACGAAACATCTTGGTCAACAGTAACCTGGTGTGCAAGGTGTCAGACTTTGGGTTGTCCCGCTTCCTGGAGGATGATGCTTCCAATCCCACCTACACTGGGGGTCTGGTGAGTCACTGCTGTGGTGGGAGTTACCGTAGTGCTGACAGACTGAATTTTTTCCTGCGTTCCTCCTTGGTTTGGTGTACCTTCTTTAGTCCATCTTGAGACCATAGAGAAGAGTGGAGTAGAGCCTCCTATTGTGTGGGCTATTTGTTCCAAAGCAGTAAAAATTAAAAATAGCTGAGTATCTGAGCCGCTCTGCCATGTGAAGTTTCAGTGCTGTTTGTGGCATGATGGTGAATAGGTCAAACCTCACAGCCTGATGTAGCTGTTATCTTCCCCCTTTCAATAGTTTTTCATAGGAAGCATAAAGGACTGAAGGAGAGATTACAATCGTGTACTACCACTCTTTGAAGAACGAGTTGGCTTTTTTCCTACAGAAATGATAAATGGCCTAAGTGTATTTATGGGCTTACAACCAACCATCAAATGTGCTTATTGCCTGTGAAGTTGTGACACCTGTCACACATACTGCAAAAGGGGTGGGAGTATAACAGGTGGATTGAAAAAGAAGGGGATGAAAAATTCAGTCACTGAAAAGGGGAACAATTTTTAGATCTGTGCATTTTGAAGAACCAGCACCTGAATGATATTTTGTCTTGCAGGTCATACCTGCAGTTAGAGAAGTCAAGATGGAAAGAGAAAGGAGTTAATGCTAGCTGCTCAGTGTATCTAACCTTAGTGCTGCAGTTTGCCATTATTTAAATGGCTTTAGATTTCTAAATGATTGTGACTCAGGAGGGTTTTGCTATATGCCACTTTCAAATGCTGCAAAGTAAACTGTGAAAGTATAAAATCATGGGATTTGTAGCAGCAGGGAGGCATGATTCTCTCTTTCCGTTTATACTTGTCAGTGAAACAGGGTGAAAACCTTGAACATAGTATGAATTTAAACCAGCGATGTTTCCAAGGCAGAATCAATAGGACTGTCACCCTGTGCTCCGGGTTGTGTTGCACTACTAACATCTGATTGTTTCGGTGATGCTGTTTTCACAAGCAGTCCTTATCTCACTACATTCTGGTTGCTTTCTGTGTGCTTCCCAGGGCTGCAAAATCCCCATCCGCTGGACTGCCCCTGAAGCCATCCAGTACCGCAAGTTCACCTCCTCCAGTGATGTCTGGAGCTATGGCATCGTCATGTGGGAGGTGATGTCCTACGGTGAGAGACCTTACTGGGACATGTCCAATCAGGATGTAAGTTTTAGAAGTGGTGAGGATGTACATCTGCCTCTCTGTCCTGTATCAATTCAAGCAGAAGAAAGCCATACACACCGAGTGATTGAAGCTCTTTTGTCTTTTGTTTTCCCAGTTGTGATAAAGCTTTGTTCTTCTTTTCCTGAAGGTAATTAATGCCATTGACCAGGACTATCGCCTGCCACCACCCCCAGACTGCCCAACTGTTTTGCACCTGCTGATGCTTGACTGCTGGCAGAAGGAGAGGGTCCAGAGACCCAAATTTGAGCAAATAGTCAGTGCCCTGGATAAAATGATTCGCAAGCCATCAGCCCTCAAAGCCATTGGCACTGGGACCAGCAGGTGAGAGGGGGATTTAATACAAAATAATAGGACTTGTCTCTCGGTATGCACAATGAAAAGGAAAAGAAAGCCATAAGTCAGTATATAGTTTTATTTCTAGCCCTCTCATTTGAGACTGGGAATAAACAGGAAGGGAAAAACAAAAGAGGAAGCAGGTTGGAAGAACTGTATATCCTGATTCAGTTAATGGGGAGTTGTGAGTGCTGAATGTGACAGGAGATAAAGCTCAGTGAGTTGCACTGAGGATTAATGACTGAGGGATCATAGGCAATGAAGGGAGGGACATATCTGGGTGCAGCTGCACGAGATATTCTGTGATCACACCATATTGTGTGACCACAAGAGATGATGAAGGAAAAGAAGACCTTAGCTTATGGAGGGAAGGAAGTCTCTAGATAAGAATAATTAGAACTGCAGCTTACATCCCATATTTTCCCAACTGCATTTTGCAGTCTGATGGAACAAGAGGCAGGAGGTCAGCAAAGAAGAAGTCTCTGGAGGGATAAACGATGCCAAGGTTAGTTGGCTGCTGGGCTGATGACGAAATTACATCCTGCTGGCCTGGAGGGTTTTTCCCTCTGGTTATAAATCTTGTCTCAGTGGAACGTACTCCACAGCTGGGGGAGGGGAAAAGTTTCTAGTGATGCCCAGTTTACTAAAAGCAGCACATAAAGAGTGTTATAGCTTTGGGATAGATTTCGATGATGAGGAAAAGAGCAAACGCCATGTATAAACAGTCATTTCTTCGGCCTTTTGCTGCAGTTCTTTTATCTGATGGGTGTTGGAGCGGAAACGACGGACTCATTGTCTCATAGGTTACTATGTGACCCAAAGAGAACATCTAGGAGAGGGAGACCTAGTCAAAAAGGTGTATAAGGTCTCATGTCTCTTTCAGAAACCTCCTCACTGCAGCTCTTTGCCCAGCTAATAGGTCTAGACAAGGAAAGTGTGGAAAGATCTTGGGCAGCAAGCAGAGAATGCGCCGGAGAGAGTATGGCCAATGGGTAGGGAGAATCAATTTCTTGGGTTGATTGATTGTTTTCAGGCAGAAAAAGGGACACTGGTAGCCTAGAAACAGCACATCAAGGTGGGACTCCAGGAGTCAGCCATTTGGCAAGCAACAAACTGTCCTTGTTCTTCTGTCCTCTTCAGAGGCTGCATTCTCTGCCTCTCATAACTCTTACTTTACTAGTGTGGTCAGCTGAAGTTGGTAACTTGGGTTTTAGAATCTGCCTCTTTTGCAGACCATCTCAGCCTCTCCTGAGCAACTGTCCTCCAGATTTCCCTTCCCTGAGCAATGCCCATGAGTGGTTGGATGCTATCAAGATGGGCCGCTACAAGGAGAATTTTGACCAGGCCGGTCTGGCTACATTCGATGTCATATCACGCATGACTCTCGAGTAAGTAGCAGGGCAGAGAGCAACAGATACCTGACACTGAGTTTTCCATGCAGAAAGTGAAAGCAGTCTGAGAAACTGGCTATATGGAAAATACATACACGTGAAAAAGGAGAGGGAAGCCAAAGCAAAGTAGCTACTGTTCCTTGCATATTACTAGGGCCTCTGGACACCATCCATGCCTTGATACACTTGCAATCTGTTTTTATAAGCATTAATTCTGATCCAGTGTGCATCAGAAAACATATTGACAGTGTTGCAGAGAGCCTGTTAAATCAGAATGTTCATGACAGCTTGCACAGATAATAACAACCACTTTTAAGTAGATGTGTAGAACCAGCCACACCATGTACTGGATTGAAGTGTTATGTAGAAGACAGAATCCAGAAAAAGGAACGTTCTTGGAATCACAGAATGGTTTGGGTTAGAAGAGACCTTTAAAGATCGTCTAGTCCAACACCCCAGCCATGAGCAGGGACACCTTTCACTAGATGATGTTGCTCAGAGTGCTGTCCAGCCTGACTTTTAATGCTTACAGGACTGGGACATCCACAACTTCTCCTGGCAGCCTGTTTCTGTGTCTCACCAGCTTTCCTTATCTCCAGTCTAAACCTACCCTCTCTGTTTAAAACCACTGCCCCTTGTCCTGTCACTACAGCACCTGGTAAAAAATCGTTCTCCATCTTTCTTGTAAGCCCCCTTTACATATTGAAAAAGATCATTCTGGAGCCTTCTCTTCTTCTGGCTGAACAACTCCAACTCTTTTTTCTGTAGGAGATCAGCCCTCTGATCCTTTTCGTGGCCCAATTCCACTGCTTCTTTTTGTACCTACCAGGTTCTGCCAACACCCCCTCCACCCACACACATTTGTCAAGGAAAAGCAGAAGGCTTGTCAGCTGTTTCTCAAACACAGATAGGCACACACACATATCCATACACATTGATTTGCATCTACAGCAAAGTGGACTGAGACTGTTCAGAACAAGCAGCCCATTTTAAGAACTTCCATGTGCTCTGTTCTTTTGTAGAGATATTCAGCGTATTGGAATCACCCTCGTTGGTCATCAGAAGAAGATTCTAAATAGCATCCAGCTCATGCGAGTCCATTTGAATCAACTTGAACCAGTTGAAGTGTGATGTTTACATCATCCTCATTCCACTAGTCTCAAACTCTGGAAAGGTTCTGGGGGAATTCAGAGGGATTTTCAATGTAAGAAAAAGATGTCAGTATGCTACTTGAAGACTTAATGCACCCAGAGAGTGCTCACTACATGTCCTGTTCCATGAACAAAAGCAAAGCCTTGCCATGATTTGAAAGCAGAGCTAAATGACTGGTGACAATTACATGTGGCTGACATCATACATTGGGAATGGGTTTGGGGTGGGAAGGTTGTAATAACATGGGGCGGAGATGGAATAATGGCTTGGACAGATCACAAGCACCTGTTGCCTATTGTCTGCCAACAAAAGGTATCTGACAACTTTACAAAGTCATCAGCAGGCTTTATTTATGGCTGAGAGCCCGGCAAAGCTGAAAAGGCATAATAAAGGCAACAAAAAATTAGCATTTTTTTCAGAAGAATGGTATCGTGGTGTGAGAGATTATTCCTCAAATGGAGATGAGCATCGAGCTATCACTTGGTATGCCAGCTCAGTTCAGAACTGAAGTTCCAGCTAGTGCACAGTATGTGGTAAGCAAAAACAGATGTCACCTGGTAAAGAGGTTCAGAGTAAAGGGTTCGAAATTCAATGCTATTTTGTGTGCAGTTCTTGGGTCTGCTCCATGATGGGAATTACTAATCTTTTGTGCTAATGTGAGGAACAGTCCATCTCTCTTTATGGGACTGCAACAGAATGGATAAATAACGATTCCTAGAATCCATCCTGCAGGATCTGCAAGTGAAGAGGAAAACAAATAGATTCTGGCTCTCACAAGCCCATTCTTGTGAGGAAAGGCATAACCTGTGTTACTCCAAAATCCTGAGTACCCAGAACATGGGTTTCGTTCTCTTCTGAACCCCTTACAATGAAAAGCAGAATGAAAAAATCTGAAGCCCTTTGCTGTTGAAAAACACTTCCTCTTTTTCTCACCCTAGCAATTGGGCACAGTTGTTTGAATATTGTTTTTGATGAACATGCAGACCTGCAGTAGTCAACTCCAAACAGACAGTTGGAATAAGTGAGGTGAAACTCTTTCACAAGTTTTTGTCAAGAGTGATCAGGGAATGGTACCAGTCCCGCAAGTCACTTCAGTCCTTAAAAAAGGGTTAACTGTGTTGTTTGGTACAGGCATGTGAGCGTGACCAGAATGGCAGAGCTTATGTATTCCTTCAGTACAGACTAGTACATGGAAAAATCTGCTTTGAGAAGGAGCAGAGCTTTGGGACTGTATCTCTCTATCTATCCCTATGAAGTTGAGCTTGAGAGGAAAACTCATAAACTATACACTTGTCTACCTCATCAACACATAGGAAGGGAAATGGAAATAGCCCTGGTAAACAAGACCCCTATTGTGATACCCTCTGTGTGTCTAGAGAGGAAATAACCCCAACTGCTCTGATCTGTGCTCATCTGTTGGCTCACTGTGAACTAGACATGAACCTAGTGTATTTCTCCAGCTGTCAAGGTTAGAACATCACAGCTTCTTCAGATAGTACTCCTGTATGGATTTAAAGATTCCCCCAGTCAACCCAACAACTGAAGACCAAGAAGCCACGTTTAACAATGTTTGAAAGGTCCAATAGTATGATAGGAGGTGCTCCAGAATAGTTGCACTGGAATAGCCAGTGCAGTTCAGACTCTGTTACAGCATTAGAGTAATGTTATTGCTGAGTTTTTTTAGCTGAAGAGAGAGAAAAGCAGTGCATCTTTCGAGATATAAAAAAATCAATACAAAAACAATAAAAGGAAACATGAATAAAACATTCATGACAGTACAAAGAGAGTGTGAAGATTAAAAAAAACCCCAAATCACATCAGACTAGAGTCCAACCTAGAAAATTTCAGTCTGCGCTTTTTAAGGGGTTTCTGGAAACTTGTAATACTCACACATCCAGTCACATGTATGCTGACTGACTGTCAGCTCCACCTACGGCATCCGAGACAGAACAAGTGTTGTCCTCTTCAGGAAGCATATTGAGCACAAGATGTTGAGGGGAATCTGTGGTCTCTAGCACCTTCCATATATATTCACCAGAGGACAACAGTGCACGTATGCATCTTCATATATGAGAGTATTCTAGAAGTTCTGTGTGCCATTTGGGGAAACAAGGCAGCCTTTCTTTTCCATGCCTTGAGTGGCCAGGATTACTGGAGAGATTAGCAATCTAGATCAAATTCTATGGCCCCTTTTCAGCCTAGTAGAAATTTACATGCAGAAAATACATTGTCTCTCTCTCTTCATGTGATAGGACAGCCTTGCCTGAATTCTGTTGTATTGACAATGAGACTTGGAACTGGACAAGGGACAGGCTTGGCATCACATTTGAGTGCAAACAGATAGCTCTTTTCTGTAAGAAGTGTCTCCATTCTCTTTATTCCCAGTGTGTTCCATATTTTCAGGTGCTTATTTTCTTACACAGTTTGGGGTGCAGAGGTTCTCAAGTTGCAATGTAGCGTGTGTTTTTTGCCATCACGTCACTCCTTAACTCTGCAAGCATGGAGGAAAGGCAGTCATGGCAAAAGCATTAGAAATACCCTGGTCTTACTGTTCTCAATCATCTGAAACCAGAAATTCTACATTCTGTTTCCACAGTCATCTGGGATGTCCCTGCAGTGTATGAGCACCCTCAACAGGTAGGGATGAGAATGAGGAGGGAAAGGAGTGGGCTCACCTAGGCACCTGATATCTGCCCTTCACCAGAAGAGTGAGAAACAATGCTGAAAAAGTCTTACAGAGCTGCACTCTTTGCCAGAGAAGCGATGGGAGACTATTAGTAATAAGTTACTGCCCACCTTTACTCCATATGATTTCTATAACATGAAGTGTACAAGAGTAATGAATAAATTAAATGCACAGGGATCAATGCATAGACCTTCTTGAGGGCATTAGGCTTTTGTATGAAAGGCTCAGAAGAGTCATACCTATAGCTAGAAAAAATACATTTTGAAGGTTAATGTCTTTTGTGCTTAAACACCAACTTTTCATAGTCTGGAAACAGGAAGAAATTTCACCTTAAGGCAAGCTGTTTTGTAATTATTCCTGATGAGGTTCCTTGAACCTGTCTTTTTGCTGGACAGCCTCCCAGACAGATAATTGGATCTGCACCAGGATGTCAGTTAATGTTCTGTGCTGCCAGAGAGCACGTCGGGCGAGCAAGTTCCCACCTATGCTGCTTTGGCAGCCAAGTGGAATTCTCAGCCAGGAGCTACATGCCTGTGCACTCCTGCCTCGCTAAGCCATGGCATGTTTCTGCCAGATGCAGGCCCTGCTCGCCAGAGTGTTCAAAGACAAGCACGTAAGCTAAGATTCTTTCTTCCATGCCTGAAGTGATTTTAAGGAAAGGCTCAGCGACAGCATCACTTACACAGTGATTCCTGGGCTTCTCACCCAAGCACCTTCAATGCATGTGCGGGTGAAGTGGCTGAAGTCCCTGGTTTCTTGTTTGTTTGCTTAAAATTGAAGAGTATAATCTTAGCTCATGCTTCAACAACACTGTATTAGGGCTAATTGAGGGAGCACAAGCTGCTTAGTGGAGAGAAATGCTGAAGGAGTCTGTTTAGCACAAATATATTCAGCACCTAGGGCTATCTAGAAAGAAAGAAGCTGCTGTAGCTAGTCCCAGACAATTCATATGTTATGAAGCTGAATGAAACCTGTGGGTGTGGTGGGAAATGATGAACACCACCAAGGACCTTACCTTTACTAAACAAACAAGGGTAGAGCTGTCCCTACCACTCACTGGGTCTTCCTTGGTCATAATTCCAGCCAACAAGTCTGCCTGAGGGCTACTCCACGTGAAGGTAATCAGCTTGAATCCATCCTGCGTTTGGCACATTTTCTCACCAGTCAGCTACACAACTCTTACACATAGAGATGCAGCTAAGCAGTAGCTTTGGGTTCAGGACAAAAGTGATTCTTTCTCTTTCCTGAAACCAGGTAATGCTAGAGGGGCAATGCACTCAGCTGATCATGTGTGTTCTGTGCTAGCAACTGTTCATGAGTACCAGGCATCCTGAGGATTGCAGATCACTCGTAAGTTTGAATCTCTGGATATCATTAAAAGACAGCATTGAAGAGCAAACCTCATTGCTGTACCTAAAAGCTAGTCGAATCCTTCACTTTTCAAATCTATATGGAAAAAATGGCACCTCTCTCAGAATTTACATTTTGTTGTGGCTTTCAAGGTCATAGTGCTCTTTCTGTAAAGTTGTTTCACTTCAGTGTTGCTGAAAGGGCTGCGCTGAGCTAATGAAAAGCCACTGTGTCATCTAGACCTTGTGGAGCTGTAACTGGGACCTGTTCAAAGAGGAATCGCTCCCCCTGGTGTGCTGAAATACAGAACTGAAGTGTCCTGGTGTGCTGAAGTACAGAACTGCCCTCAAAAAGCCTTGGAGCTTAGCTATTTCATTTCCCTTTGCCGGGTGGTGAGAAAACTCTCTTCCTGAAATATTCTCAGTTGAAACATGCAGATTTGTGAGAACATATTGAGATTTCCTTCTGGTTTCTTCCATGACCTCTGTTCCTTGAACAAACAGAGTAATGTGGTCTTTTACTCAAGTGCTGCAAGAGCAAGCCACGAGTATGAGTGCAATGGGTTGGCATCTATGCCTCAAATAGTTAATAGTTTGGCGTGTTATTTATATCTCTTATACAAGACCAAGTGTGCTTTGCTGACAGTGATAAAGCTGTTTGCTTCTGAAAACTAATTCCTTAATTCAGGCCATGCTAAGTAAGGTTGGATTTTTTCCAGTTTAGTGACACTGGAAACTACACAGGCTGCTGGCTAAAACTAGAATTTGAGTAACATCTATCTAACTCTCTCTCATTGCGTTTTGGCAACTTTTAGTCAAACCTACTACTGCCCATGCATTTGGACAGCTGGAACAGATTGATCGTTTGTAAACAATTCTGTTGCTGAGAACAGACTCTTGCCCTCTTTGAACCATACTAACTCTGCAAGAGAACAGGAGATTAAAAATAAGAAAATCGGATTTATTCAGAGAAGTCAGGACAGATATGAATGACAGGGCATTATCTGAAATAAGCTATTTAAAAATAGATCTGTTCATGTTGCTCTGTTAAAAAAGACAGTAATTATAACGTGCCTTACTGTCTCTACTATTCAGGTAGAAGAGGGAACACTGATCTTTACCTTCCATGACAGTACACTTCACCTCTTGACCCGCTGTTGAGTTTAACTTACATTTGACTGAAGAATTTTTGCTAGAAAGGCATCTAATCTTGATTAATTCAGGAATAATGAATCTACAAGATACCTTGGACTGTTTTTTCCCATGGCTGTGATAATTTTTAATTGCTGTTTGCCTGGCACTTTTTGTACACTACCCAATTTGGATAAAGAGCTGTTTGTAACCTGATACTTCTGCATTTTCCACCATCATTGGGTCACATATTCGCTTCTTTATACTCTAAAAAAATGAAATATTTAAATGTCTCCCTGTCACATATCGTGTTTGGTCTTCCCATCACTGTTATGTTTCTCTTCTACATCACATTTTTGGCCTTCCTTTCTAAGATGAGAATATGAAGAGCAGGCAAAACCAGTCTCACTAATACTCTACATGGACAGGAAACCAGCCTCTCACACTGACTGTTCACTGCTTTTTCACCCACAGATCACAGTAAGCCTTTCACAATTGAGTTCTTTGACTCAATCAGGACACTCTGATCCTTCTGACGTAAATGTTTTTTTAGGAAACCCATTCTATGTAGATAGAAAGTGCACTTTTTTTTTCCCAGCTGTCAAGCACTACCCTTAGGGGGGAGTTTTCAAAAACGGATCTCTACATATTGGCATTTTACAATGCTAAGCAGTTTTTAATCAGTATTTTCAATCTAATAGACCATACAATGATCCATAAGTCAAGTTTGGACTACGTAAGATTAATTTTATTAGAACTTTGCTATCCAAATCTCAAAGTAAATATTTGCAAGAACCACCTGAATTAAGGAAAATATATCAGTGTCTGCCACTTCCTCCCTAGACACAGTTTTCGCTTTCTTGTTCAGCACCTCATCAGAAGAATCCAGCATCTAGCTGTTCCTGGGTTGCAAGCCCTTCTTAAATACAAAAAGGAATGAACCTGTGATTTCAATTTTGTGAAACTCCAAGGGCAGAGGAGTTACAAATCCTGGGTCATATTGCTATAGCATTTTTTAATGACAACCAGGAATTTAGAAATATAAAATGTCTAAAAATGGAAGTGGTCCAGAACTTCTGAATCCCTAATGGCCCTATCAAAAGCAGGCCTTACCACCTGCCAAATGCTGGTTCATGACTGCTGGTTTGTATCCTTTCAATTTTTTCATGCCTGCTTTGAGAGAGTACCTATGAGATACGCCCTTTACAAGGTAACAGGCAGAGCAAAGCTAAATGAGGTAAACTCCAAGTCACGTATGCGTGATCTGGTGGGTAAGCATAGCAGCAGTATCTTAGGGTCTAAAATAACTCAGTCATGAAATTCTTTAACTACATCCTCTCACTGAAATAGATTAGCTGGAGAGCTATAGATCACAGGATCAGGCACTTAGGTGTTCAAGCCTTTTAGTGGATCTGGATGGCCATGCTGTAAAATTATCCTGTCATTTGTTATATAATTCTGGCTGTGCTGCTGGGTTGCACAGAACTGTGACACATGTGTTCCATCATAGCAACTCGATTGTTGTCCAAGCATCACTTGGGATCTGTGATCCCATTCACACAGGAGCATAGCATGTGAATTACTGAGTCTTTTAATCTGGTGATAGGTACAAAAAATAACATGCACCCCTTCCAGTCCTCTCTTCAAATTGATCCATCATAGTCAAGATCACACAATACTGAACTGCTCTTAAGTTCTTAAGAAATTGTATCCATAATGTCCTATTCATCAATCTCCATTGCTTTCTCATTTTTTGGCATACCGAGTCAGGTCAAGGATCCATTCTTGGATCTCCTCTGTCTTGTTTAATCATCTGCTTAGATGGTGGCATAGGTAAAAAGAAGTACAGATATATCCCTAATCCATGGATATAAACTGGAGAACTAATTTCATTTTCTTCAAGTTTGTAGTGTACCAGTGCCTAAGACTGAATATTTTTCACCACAAGGTTGAAAAGTGCCATTCCAATGATCCAGAGGGAGGACTCTGTATCAAAAAAGTCTCCATTTACATACCACCACTTCATTTGAATTTCCCATAACAACATTCCAGAATTACTTGCTGAAGGCAAAAACAGTAAAGGAACCTAGGGGTTTTGCTTGAAAGAGAGAGAAAATTGTTTTGACAAGAATCAAGTCATAGCAAAGAGTAAAGACAGAGCAAATGAAAGATTTATGTTCTTCAAAGGAGAAGGAAAAGAGAGTAAAAACTTAGAGACTGAGCAGATAGAATATAAGACACAAACAACAAGTGAACCGCTGAAGAATTTTTAAAGTAAGAAACTGCTTTGGACTTAGAGCCTCAGAATGACTGAAAATGCAGCAAATCTAGATTTCACAACATCTCTAGGCAACCTGCTCGTGTGCTGTATCACCCTCTTAGTAAAACACATTTCCTGATGTTCAGATGGAACCTGCTGTGTTTTAGTTCATGCTGATTGCTTTTTTTTTCTGTCGCTGGACACCACTAAAAGAGCCTGTCCAGATCTGCCTTCTTTAAACACTCCCCTTCAGAGTTCTGTACATGTTGGACAGTCCCAGGTCTCCCCCCCCTCACCCCATAGGAAAGAAACTCCACTCCCTAAATTGTCTTAGTGGCCTTTTGCTGGACTCTGTGTGGCAGCTCCATGTCTCTCTTACACTTGGAAGCCCAGATCTGGGTGCAGGACTCCAGGTGGTGCATCACCAGAGCTGAGCAGAGGGGAAGGATCACCTTTCTTGATCTGCTGGCAGCATTCTGCCTAATGCAGCCCAGGATTAGCTTTCTTGGTGTCAAGGACACACTGCTGGCTCATGTTCAACTTGTGGTCCATCAGTACCCCCAGACTCTTTTCTGCACAGCCATACAGCCAGAGGCATCATTTATAACGGGGTGGTTTTTCTTTTCAGCATTTCATTTTGGTGCAGGAGTTAAAAGAAAAATGTCTCCTTGATTTCGGGGGATGGAGAGAAAGAACTATTTGTATAACAAACTACAAGTGGAAGCATAACAAAGAAAATAATTATTTGCAAACATCAGAAAGGGCAAACAAAAGGGGAAAGGAACTGTTTGTATTAATCATAACTCTTGTTTATAATCTTAGCTCTCACTTATGGTCTCTATTAGCAGGGCAATACAGAACCTGAGTGGATGTACCTACTTAGCATTCATCATGTAAGAGAAGTTCATCATGCACAGAGCAAGGCTTACGTCCCACTTCAATCTTATTTTATAGTGTGAGTAGGATGTAAAGGAGTTCATCAGCTTTATAATGGCTCTATTTACACAGATTTTTTTTTTCCTCATAAAAGTAGTTCACTTAAAATGCCTTTACTTCAATGAAATGTCACTATATTTACAGTGAAGTAATCAAGAGTAAGATTAAACCACCATCTGTAGCAGATTTGATTTGAAAAATGTCTGACTCTGAAAACTTGCTTTTATTAAGCATCTACATGGAGAGATAAGTGACCCTCTTTTGGAAACTTTCATGCTTCCTCAATTGGAATTTAGACTATGGACCAGTAACAGCTGTAAAGGAGAATATTGAAAACTCAATGGGATGGAAAGATCTACGATGTTAGTTTCAGTAGGAGAATATTTTGATCTTCCCAGGAAAGAAATGGCAGCAAAAATGTAATATACACATAGTACAGTCATATATAAACACAAAGTACACATGTTTCTATACACACCACAGGTATATACATATATAAAGCACACAGATGTTTGGCTTAAAAATGAGTTGAAGTGTTAATATAAAAAGTGATAGCAAATTTCTCTTCCTATTTCCTTTCACTCACAGGTTGTGGCATTGACAATTACTAAATACAGTGGCCAGATCATTGACTAACATAAATAAAATATTGGTGTTTATTGCACTATTCCAGTTTTTATCAAATGGCAGTTCAGCCCAGTAGCATCTTAAGGAAAAACCCAACATTATAGGAAGAAGCAATACAACAAGCAAGCTACAGAATTTGGAGAAATGAAAACAGAAATGAAATATGGAAATGAAAAAAATTAGTTTGTATTTGCATTCTTTTCCACCTGTCCTGCAGAGATTTTCTGCTCTTCAGGGGTAATTCAGATTAACAATATAATGAAAAGGTTATTCTCTCCTACAACAAGGCACTATGCTGATCTTACATCTCTGCCTTGCCAAACCCTGGCAGCAGAGGTGTTCCAGCATTTCAAAGAGAGTTTTTTTATCATAGACATATAGATGTTTTGTGTCAAGAGAGAGCTCTACTGAGTGTTAGCATATTAATAATAATTCTTTATTCTTTTCTACTCTAATTTAAAGTGAGCAGGGATTTGTCTGCTAAGTGCCTAACACTTTATATCCCCAGTTCCATACTATCACAAATATTTCCTGATACTCAGCCCACATGTTTGCTTATCAAATTTCAACCCCTTTTTTGTTGTTGTATTTTTGAGGCCTTTTTGAATATCTGCTCTCTGTGACTGTTGAATGCTTTTTCGAAGCATAGGATTAGGTGATATGAGATTATGTGGTGTGCTGTGATGTGAAATGACATGAAGACTACAGGAGAGAATGGAAGAAGGAAATGCATCTACATGAGAAATTGGAAAGACAGCTTTGGAAAGAAAATCATGAGTCTGTGCACTCTGAAGCAATGCTTTTCAATTTCAAAAGGGTAGATAAGAAATTATATGAATATTTCATATATACATATGTTCAGACATCTAAATTATAAATTAATAATATCACTGTCATGAAGCCATCTGTATTAATTAAAAGGGCAAACCATGAAGCCATGGCTGATGTCAAATGTTACCTTATCATACACCTGGACTCCCAGAACAGTTCCATTTGAAAAGAAAACATTATTAACAAAGCGGATGCATTTGCACGATCTGCCCTTTTGGGTTCTTTAGATAATTTTTATGCTGACTTTGGTCTAGAATCACTTTTCACAGACATCAGAACTTCATATTGCATATTTCTATTCACAGCTGAGGTTGCAGAATATTTTCATAGCTGCATATGAAGAGCTGACGCTCTCTAACAGAAGAGAAAGTGCAGTATGAAGTTTCACATTAGTTGTATTAGTGTTGTAATGGGTGACAGTGAAGTCATTAACAGCTCTTGTCAGTACCATTATCTTACAGGATTAAAATTTGGTGCTTCTTTTCACTGTATCAGGCTGCTTGCAGGCTCTGGCAGGCATTTGCCCACGGATCACTATTCCATAAGGGTTCATGGACTAAAAGCTTCTTCCTCTTTTAAGACCAAACTTCTGCAGAAAAGTTCTCTGACAAAATTTGTCTTCCTTGGAAATTCTGAAGTTAGGATTTATGGAAGGCACACAGACTTGCTGCTGATTAGACAGGTTGATAGAAAGAGGAAGAAACGGAGGACAGATGCAAAGACACCCATGTCAGAAATAAAGACAACACAGCAGTTTGGCCCACAGGTGAATACCAAAGTAGATGAGATTGTAACAGTTGTGTCTCAAAACTTATTTAGTGGCCCCAGGATTCTTGACATCATCTCCCTTTTCCGTTATCATCTTCACCAAACTGATGGTTTCTTTCACCACAGCATTGTGAAGAGCAGTCTCTCCTGCAACACACGATTTCCTTATTGTCTATCAAACTGTATCAAATGTGCCAGAAACACTTCAACAACTAGAAATCCACAGCACAGCCACAGATATTTTATTAGTGAAAAACTCAGAGATACTTAGGAAAATACAGGATTTTCAAAGATTTCTATTAGAATGAGTAATGAATATCCATGGAACAAGGGAGATGAAGCATAAGATTTCTTTCAAGTCTCAGGAAATTGTCAGTTCAAGACTCTCATCTCATTTTCATGTTAGGTGTGACTTTGTAGAAGACAGTCTGGGTTTTCTCTTATGAGAAGGGCCATAAGATCTGATCTAGTTTCTCATCCGTGCACTGTTCAATTTGTTTGAACCCAAAGGCAGATATTACATCTGTGAAATGAATTGCCACTCAGAATGAACAAATTCACTGTCAGCATTTCTCATTAAAGTGTTTTAGCACTTTGTTTATTCCACTTCTGTTCCCACTCATATTTTTACACTCTCTAATCATTTATGTGTGAGTATCTCAAGTACTTGGAAATGTTACTTCACCAAATTTTGGTGAAGCAGCCTTTGTTTATGGCTCTGAAATAATTAATGATCTTTTACAGATGGAGAAGCTGAAGCTCAGAGAAAAGATGCTTGTTCATAGATAGGAAATTGACCATAACTAGGTTTCACACATAAATCACTATATTCCCTACTTTTTTTTTTAGACTTTTTTCTAAAATAGGTGAATGTAATTCTCACACAATGCAGAGTTGCTATGAAAGCATTCTAAAACGTGACATACCCCTCAAAAAATTCACAGCATAAAATGTAATATTCACCCTGAAATTTAGGAAAAACCACAAAATAAATACCACTGCTCCTGAGGGCTACATGAACACACAAGAACTTTGGATGCATTCTCCTCTCATGAATTGTGTTTGTTCAGGGAGGAGGCTCCTCCCCGAGTCTGTTTACGCTGCTTTCTCTGGCAGGTCTGTGTAACAACACCTGTGAGAATGAGCTTCAGATAGGAAAAGAATCATCCGAATCCACACTGCTTCTCTCAGCACTGAAACATGTCTGCAGAGGTGATCACAATGTGATCTTTCTCAATTATCAATCCAGACAAATCAAATAGGAATAAGAAATGGAGAGAAAGAGCTGAGAATGGGATACATTCCAAGGACAAAATTGACTTATGGGCTTTTTAGGTCATCGTAAGTATACAATTTAGGGACATGGGTTTTTTAGACAGTGTAGGTACACAGTTCACCTCTTGGAGTGAAAGCAGAGTATTCAGAAGTATCGAGAAACTGAGTCAGGGGTAAATAAAATAGAATATCATTGAGTAGAAAATTTTCTCCAGCTCTTTGGGATCCTGAGCGAATCTCTAACATGGTTCTGGACCACTACTGGACCATTTTTGATCATTTGGATGTCCTGATTCTGTCCTTTCAATTATTTACACCTGCTTGTGGCTCAGATGTCATTGTTACATTGACAAGCTCTGGGGCTGTGTCCGTCACAGCCGAGCAACACCCACACTGTCCTACAAGGCACTCAGATGAAGGGCTGCCTCCCCCACTGCACCTAGAGACATTTTAATAAATTAACCATCTCAGTGCTGAATCCCCACCATTCAGCCATTTCCCCTCCACCCTGGCAAGTTTATTTTCTGCTACAGCTAGTCTTGTACCCATTGTCCAAACATGCAGGCCCCAGTACTTTTCTTCTAAAAAAGTATTGCAGCCTAGACTAGTACAAGAAGGGGCATTACCCCTCTGATGAGTACCACAGATTTTACAAGCAAGATGTTTCTGAATAGTTCGTTATCCTCCAAGGCCTGAAGCATGGGAGATTCCCAAAGCCTGGAACAATAAAAATTGCCCATTCATAGTCTTAAAATAAATACATTTGTTACAGGAAATGAGTTTTGCTGCATCAGCAAACCACAGCTGGTTAGAGGTTTTTGTTCTCAAGGTAGTGAACACTTTGAGAACTCTCAAGACACGCATATAAATGATCCACCTTTTATAGATCAAACATTTTGCATAACCAGAAGATCTATAATTCAGCTTTTACATGACTAGGGAGCTGATGAAGATGTCACAAAGGAAACAGAATTTTGACTCAGGTGGTAATCCAGCATTCCGGGGTAATTGCACATTTACTGTACTTGACTAGACTTTGTTCAAGGTATCAAATTACCTTCCAATCTTACAGGGCCAGGCCTCAGCATTTTCCAGCACGTGACATCTGAGATCCATGCAGAAATTGCACATATTCCTGGCATTATTTCTGGATTTCTCTTCCCATTTCAAGTTCATCAACCAGTCTCAAGTAGACTGGATCGTTGATTCTTGTCATAGTACAAAATTCAGTAACCAAATCCTTTCTTTCTGACAGATGGAAATACACAGCCAGAACACAAAGCTGTCTCTTTGATTCTCATCCTTCTGCTCTAACCAGGAAATTCGGGTAAAAAAAGAATCCTAATTAAAGATTCAAACCTTTCATCTTGCTCCATCCCAGCATGGGAGCTTCAGCTCAATACAATACATAATGACCCCTCTGGAAAGTTTGAAAATAAAGATGTCATTGTTAAGAGAAATAAATAATTTTTAAGTAGCATAAAGGTTGGCTGCATGCCCATTGTAATTATCTCTGATACTGAGAGCCACAGGGGTTCTGCCTGTAAGGATCCAGCCAGCTTAATCTGCCAAAATGAAAAAAATCAAAATAAAAAAAGAAGATTCCTCCTCATCAGCTTATTAACTTAAGTAAAATAAGGTGATACCCTAAGAAAATATGTTAACAACATGCAGCATCATGCTTTTCATAAGGAGAGAGTGAAAACCCTCCTGCCTGCTTTTAATGAGGTGGGCTGTGCTTAAGAAATTGAGAAGTCAAGCCTGCAATTACTGACAAACATGCTGGAAGGGCAGGATTGGGGTAACAGCACATCTTGCCAACAGGTGTCACACCACAGATATACAGGGCTGGAGAACCTAATTAGCAAAAGGTCTGTGTCTTTCTGACTTGCATCTGCACAATGCCGTTCAGAAACCAAAGAAGAAAGAGCTGAAAAGGATAAAGAGACTGGAGTATGCTTGAATGTAGAGTCAGCACTTGTCAGCATTCACTGGCTCTGCACAACACTAGGTAGTGCTGTCAGCTACTCATCTTTACCAGCACTGCAATACCTGATTTATTAAAAACATAGATAAGATAAATGATTGTCATAGTTCCCCAATGTTTCAGTGGGTGATATAAATAAATATCTGCAGTCACAACTCAGGACCTCTGCTTTTTGCTGCCTTTCTGCACAAGGGAACAGAGGTATCATGCACATGTATTTGGATGTTGGTCTCAATGAAATATTTAAAGAAGATTTAGGGCTCATCATTTACCCTAAACCCATTGTGGAAAGAAGGTCCAGATCCTCCATTAGTATCCCACAAAAAGATGCGAGAAATCCTTCTACCAAGTCTTGGAAGTTCCGTTCATGTGTTTCTCCATGGTTTCTGAGCACTTCAAAGAAAAGGGGGCTGTTCTGAAGTCTTTACAGCTTCTCTCTATCCATGCAGACTGTGATGTCCTCAGAGCTAAGAACAGGCTGTAATGTAGATGGCAGCAATGTAGATGTCCCTCAGTTTAGCAGCTTCCTCAGGAAAATTGATCAGGTCTTCCTGTCAGTGGTTACTCCTAGAGAGAACCAAGAATTAACTCAGATTAAGTCTGAACTATTTATAAGATAAGTTAACCGCCCCCCTGCCACCCCCCCTCCCCGGCAGCTGATTACAGAATAATTAAAATTTTGAACATGAAGTTGCAGGAAGTTTTAAAAATGGACAAAAGTCAAGCTTAAGGTAATATTTTTTGTCATAAGAAAATATATGTGAAAGTCTAGAATGTCATTTCATTGTGATCTACCCTGGGCAGTCCGAAAATCACATTTTTTGCCACTGCTGAAGTCTGAACCTTTTAGATTACAAATGCTTGCGCTTCTGTGCTTGAGGGGACTGTTTTGCAGATTTACAGAGCTGTGTTTGTGCTGAAGGATCTCTTACAATTCTACATGAATTTTCTGGGTTTGTCTAATTATTTTCTTTAATTCCCTGTGTTCTTTCAAGCCGCTCTAACCAATTTTATTGCTTTATCTTTAAGGATAAGATCACTGTCTGTATAATTCTACCTTTGCCTTAAAATTGCTTGCATCTGTGCCTAACATGTTCTCTGTCTTTATTCTCAGCAGGATACTCATTATGCTGAAATGCCTAAATTTAATTTTTAAAGTCTACCATTAAAATTTTGTGAAGATGCAGTAAATGCAATACCCCTTAATTAAAACTTAAATCAAACTTCTGTAAAACGTATTACATATTATTCTGAATGATTTTTAATGTAGGTGCTCATCACCTGATTGGACGTGTGCATCCACATAAGACTGGATAGTTGTACAGATCTCATGAACTTCTGTAACAGGGCTGTGGAAGAGTGTGTGTGTTGATGTACTACCTGTAAAGTGTTCAGGAATCAAGAGACTACATTCTTTTGTTACAGAATTTTTTTTTCCAGGTAGCTAAAGTAGAAATTTTGAGAATGGCTAAAGCCCAACAATTTTAGTAAAGAAACATTAAACATATTTTGATTAAAATTATATTGAAGAGTATCAATATACCACTTGACTGTGGTAGTTCCATGCTCTGAAATGTTACTGCTAGTCTGTAATGAAGTCCCATTCAACAAAGGAAGAGAAAAAGGAAAAGCTCCTGGCATTTTTGTCCTTCTGACCTTTCAATAGAGGAATTAATCTCCGCTCATGCCTCACTAGATTTATTCTTCCCTGACATGTTTGATTGTATTACTCACTGACTATTCATATTAAGATGACTCAATCAGTGAGATTCTGTCATTTTTCTTGGAAGTTCATACAGTTATGAAATCTTTTTATTGTTTAATTGTTAATCCTTAAGCAATCCTTAAAGCCTGGTGGTGGGTCAGTAATTATGATTTTGGTTTGACTGTCAAATAGCCTTTCAAGATTTTGAGGCTGTCATTCCATTTATGTTTGTTTAAATACTGTGACACTGTAACAGTGTCACAGTATTTAAACAAGGACAGAACTTCACTTGCTTTTATTTGAACAAACAAAGCATCTGCTCCCTTTAGTAGCTGCCTTGTGATATCCAGCAAGGATTGGCTTAGCTGACAGCTTAGGTAACAGCAGTTCTGACAGGTGTGTTAGTGGCCTGCAAAAGATAAATGTGTAATTTTGTCCAGGACACAGAGCTGAGCAACATGGGTTTTTCAAGGAGGAGAACAGCAGGATACATATATTGACCAGTTTATTTTTGCAGTTCTTTAGTTTGGAGAGGTCTTCTCTCTTCTCTTCTCTTCTCTTCTCTTCTCTTCTCTTCTCTTCTCTTCTCTTCTCTTCTCTTCTCTTCTCTTCTCTTCTCTTCTCTTCTCTTCTCTTCTCTTCTCTTCTCTTCTCTTCTCTTCTCTTCTCTTCTCTTCTCTTCTCTTCTCTTCTCTTCTCTTCTCTTCTCTTCTCTTCTCTTCTCTTCTCTTCTCTTCTCTTCTCTTCTCTTCTCTTCTNTCTCTCTTCTCTTCCCTTCCCTTCTCTTCTCCCCCAAAGACTTAGTGATACTGTCCTTGAGAAAACAAGCCCAGCCCATAAGCGGATCTTATGGCATTTGGTGGTCAATTATGTTTTTGAAAGTACATGTAATGAATTTGGTCTGAGACAGGAACAACGGTCCATTTTATTTTTCTAACACTAAAGAAAAATTTGCTGAGCTGAGAGGTGCCTTGCCCAACTCAGCACAAAAAGGCCTACCTCAAATGACTACCCCAAATGTTTATTTAAACCTCGAACTCTCAGTCTTGCTGGTCACTCTAGGACCACGGACAGCCCGTGGTGAGGATGTAGCCATTCTGCTGCAGTGAGAATAAATGAACACAAGGCAGCAGCAGAGATTTGAGTGGAGAACAGGGAGGGCTTGGGGAAATTCATCTCTGCCTGAACTTGACATATAAAGATTCGCTCAGCATATCTCTGTTTGGAGAAGGCATGTATTTGCCAACTCCAATTAAATACAAGCCAGTTGAACTAGGTTTTAGTTCAAGTGGCTACAAACATCAACCTAACCCCCCCAAACTCTATTCTTTAGCTGAACCATTGACACCTGGGGGTATATCAGACCCCATATATAAAAAGTGCACAGGCTTTATGAGGCCAGATTTACAACCTTGAAATGCAGCTGCTACCTCTAAATGTCAGGGAGTTTGTCCATAAAACTATACACCTGGTTCTCATTCCCAGGCTTGACTGCACCCTGGCTGAGACAGTGAGTCTCTCTTGGTTCGTTTGAAAACGCTATATCAGCTAACAGAGCTCTTGTAATATAAATAATTGAGTTTTTAAAAAAGGTAGCATTCTTTGTATGCCTGATTTAGTTACATTTTCTTGAGCTGTGCCACACTTCTGGGTCCTAAGCCCCTCAGTACAAACTCCTGCGTGCTGCTCAGAATGAAGCCATTTGCATGAAAGGAGGGCTGATAGCTATGGAACAAGTTTTGCCCAAAAGATCTTTTAGAAGAAAAGACTATCTTGCTGTACATGATGATTTGCATCCTGAGACACTGAAGGACCCCTTGAAAAAAATTTTCAGTGAGATTCCTCTCTCCCCACAAATCTCCTGCCACCTTTGAATAAAACATGTTACATTATTTTGTAACTAAAAAATTCACGTACATAGATGAGCAGATGATTTGGGCTTGTTCTCAAGATGCCAAAGCCACAATAGAACTTTCCAGGCAGCAGCAGAAGGGAATGATAGAGGTGATTCAATCTAATCATGATAAGCATCAGCTGCTGCATAATTTCTCTCCACTGACTCACAATATGGTGAGTGAGGTTAGCAGACATGCACCCCTCGTAAATAGCAAAAAGTTTTCTGGATGGGTGATATCTACTGCTCTGTGGATAAGCTCTCCATCAGAATTCATAGCAGTTTAGCTTTTCTGAAAGCCAGATCAGCTGAATACAAAGATAATCATTGCTGAAAATGCTCAGTCGAACAGAAATTTATTTGATCTCTACTTGGACATAGAAAAGTTCTGATATCTATGTCCTACATACCTGCTGAAATGACATTTTCCCTTGGAACAGTTCTTATGGTTCAGAAGCCATAACAGCAAAACATAAACTGGTTTTTATTTTCCTAACCCAAGATGGTTCCATGTTAGCAAATATAAAGCTTTGCTGTTTTATTAGACACTTCTTTTAATAATTGTGTGGCAATTTTTTCTGAATAATGACAATTAGAAAAATTCCAGCAATTCTGAAATGAAAACTACTCTGCTCAAATCAGATGTCTGAGACCCCCTTGAAGAGAATTTACATTTACTTAATCAGAGTTGTGTTTCTGATAGAGTTAGGTTGGATTCTATACAAAAGGAAACTTGTATAGGCCAATCCCTCAGAGATTAATTACACTAATTTGTGCCAGAATCCTACTTGCCTGATTATAGATGCTGCATAGATATTTGTTTACAATCAGCTGTGAGCCAGGTGAGACCTTCAGGCTTTTGTATTTCCTTAGTGAAAGAGAGTGTGGACCTGCCCAACAGGCCTAAGGCCAGGAATAAATGTGTTTAGCCATTTTCTTCAGGGAGTTGATGCATGTGATTCTTACACATCACAGAAGTATTCAAGTCAATGCCAGGAACCTGATACCCACACATTATGCCTCTCAATGGGGATACAAACCAAACAATTTTCAAAATGCATCATGGCTCTGAATACAGGCTGCATAGTCCTGAGGCTTCCACATCTCTGCTTGCTGTGCTGCACTTCTAAACAGCTGAACTATTAAGCTGAGAGCAAATACAGCTGTTCTTCTCTCTGAGTAGCTGAAAATGTTATCCTACTTGGGGATTTTAAACTGATGTCACAACTGTGTCTGCCAGCTTGTTTACCTAAGCAAGCTTTAAATGCAACCAAGGCAGCACAGACATCACTACAGGTGAGAAAACCTGCTCAAAAAGCTGAGTAAATCCCAGGCACCTAACCTACCACAAACATTCCTACATAAAATCTTTCCCACTGGGAGTTTCTTCACACTTTCTTGTTCTATTGTCTTCCTAATTTTTGATCTGCTGCACTCAAGGCTGCAGCATTTAGGCCGTTTGCTTTAAAAAAACCTTAATCAGATAACCACTCAGAAAGCCAGCAAATATGCCTTGAAATACAAGTAGGAAAAGATGAGATTTTACCTTTGCAAATGTGAAAACAGCTTGAAGGATTTTAAAATACTGAGGAAAAGAAAATGGTTGAGAAATTCTACAGTAACACAAAAGAACATTGGTCTGTCTCTAGTCCATTTTTCCTTATATCAGTGCTATTAATATATTTGTGCAGTTTCTCTCAAGAAAGAGTGATTACTGACCAGCTGAATGCATGGATGTATGGGCTCATGCTCAAAAGAGAGCACAGGGCTCTGGCATTGCAGCAACCTTCTTTTGGTTTGTGCTCTACAGGTATGGGATCCCATTCCCAGTCACAGCACAGACCACATCAGAATAACTGCTAGAAAAGGGAAGATCATCAAATATTATGTATCAGAAATTAGAAATCTTATCTAAAATTAGCTTTCACTTTATCCTGAATAACAGTTATTTCATGTGTAGGTCTTGCTGTGCAGTCCCCTCTCCCATAAAATATAGGATGGTCTCTGTCACACAGAGTTGTACCTAGAATCCTAAATTGCAACTTTCAAGGCAAGTGCCTTTAATATGTGAGGTAAAGGAGCATGTAAGGGTTATGAGACAGCAGTCACTAATTGCCTTAGCCCCACTCACTAAAACTCAAGTCTGTATTATAATACTAGCCAATATCCAGAAAACAGGACAGAAGTCTGTTATGATGTGTATTTCAGCTGGTTGTGCACTGTGCAACCACTTCTCGCACAATATGCTATCTAAACAGAGACTAGAAATTCTTCACTAGATTTATTATCTTTTAAATATGTAGGTTATCACTATTTGATGCAATCTTATAAGAAGTAACTTCATATGCAATGATTAACCCAGCAAGGTGATTTCAAAGAGTCAAAGTATAAGCAAAACCCCTCATGTGACTGACAATCTCTGGCCATAGCAGAGGTTAGGTATTAGGAAGAAACTTTTACTGTGAGGGTGATGAGGCCCTAGAACAGGTTGCCCAGAGAAGTTGTGGATGTCTCAACCCTGGCTGCGTTCAAAGCCAGGCTGGATGGGGCTTTCAGTAACCTGGTCTAGTGGGAGATGGCCCTGCCAATGGCAGGGGAGGTTGGGACTAGATGATCTTTAAAGTCCCTTCCAACCCTTTAAATTTCTGTGATTCTATGAATTCTGCTGAATTTATAAACCAGGGGACAACACAGAATGCAATGGTAGCACAAAGAGCAAAACAATTTCAGCTGCAACATATAAGGAACAGTTTAACGAGGCACAAGCATTTTTCCTACTGACTAAATAGTTCTCCAGCTGACTAGCACAGCATTGACAGCCTCCTCAGAACACAGGGTGTTCTCCACCTCTGGCTTTAACCAGGGTAGCAGGACAAGTACAAGGTCAAAGACAAAAAGTGCTTTATCACCATTTTGGCAGAAGGTGATGCTTGTACATAAGTTCTGAACTTGGTTATGTGGAGCTGTTCCTACTTTTTTTCTCATTACCCCTCCTCTCCACCCCCGTTCTCATGTGTACTGAGTTTGTGCTCACTACTTCTTTGAAATAAAGGGGGTTATTAGAATTTAAGGCCAGAAGCAACACTAAAATCACATAGTCTGACCTTCCAAACGTCTTAGATGTTTATAACTTTCCACATACCAGAGAGCTAGGTAAAGGTGTCTAGATGGAGCTTGTCTTCAAGTATTGAGGATTAAAAATTTACCATTTGTTGAGGAATTTTGTTCCCCAGTTAATCAATGCTGCTGTTACAGATAATATCACTTCTTTTGTTTAAAATTAACATTGGCCTAAGCTCCAAGCCACTGTTTCTTGTTACATCATTCTCAGGTACTTTACAGAGCTGTTGCCAGGCTGGCATTTTCTCCTTGTGGAGATACTTAACACTTGTAACTTGCTACTTCTCATTTTTATTTATTTTAATACTTGTATGGACTGTACTTTTTAAGTTTTTCAGTGTCAGGCATGTTTCCCCAACCATTGATTCATTGTTAGGTTTCCTTTCAACAAGTTTTTTAACTTTTCAGATGCTTTAACAATTTACGTATTAATCAACATTTTACATTCTTTCTCCTGTATAATACTTTTAATATGCATGCCAAGAGTTTCACACTGATTGTCATATCGATTTCTTTGTCCTCTACTACCTGAAAATGGTTTTCAGTGTCCATGCTCCCCCTCACACCCAGTCCATTGTTATAGATAGCTTTCTTCTTTAATAATCTCAGTTTATTTAGCTGTATTATTAGAAACAGAAAAACAACCTGCACAAGATTTACATTTTTATGTATGGATCCAGACTGCCAAAAAAACCCAGTTTCTTGTGAAACTCCTCTGGTTTAATCTTTATTTTGTTTATTGTTGCAGTAGGGATGACATGGTGAACAGCAGTGATATGCTGCTTGTCCCTTTTCATTAATCTTTAAGTTATCCAGTTTTACACTAAGCTCACGGTGAAACCTGAAAGAGAACCCAGGAGCAAAACAATATGGTCTCATTTTCCATTCTCCCATCTTCCCAACAGAATGACTAAATAATAACAGGAGCAATGCCCTGTTCCTAAAAGATTTATGCACAGATACACTCTGCTGCCTTCTTACCTTATGTCCTGCTACAAGCAAGCATGGGCCTAGAATTTTCTGTTACCCACATCACCTGTTCTCTACTCTGCACTGTCTGAAACCAGAGTAGAAATGGTTCTCTGTCACTCTGGAATAAAATAATTAATTCCAAAACCCAACAGTTAGTGTTTGCTCTCGATTTGTAGCCCTGTAATCTGTGTGCATATGTGGTCAATTATTGTATTAATTGAAAGGATTAACTCCTTTTACTTTAGGTAGGTCTCGACTAAGCTGTATTTTAAGGTTTTTTTCTTCCCCCCTTATAGAGATTTTGAAACAGAGTCTGGAAATGTTTAAACACACACAAACCCAGTGGCATTTATTGAGCTTGAGTAACTTCAGTTATTTAATTGCACCCAAGGCAAATGGCAACCAATGGAACTGATGTGTCTGAAGTTTTGTTTATTGATGCCCTTTCAGGTAGCCAATAAAGAAATATTTCCATAGGCCGGTGGCAAAACTTCTTTAGAAAAAGGAAGGGAGAAAGAAGGACAGAAGATAGGAAAGTGGTCATTAGAATAGGCACTGCTTTGGTGATATGATTGTTAAATAATTGTGACAAAGTAGAACATAGATCCCTTCTACACAACATCACAGATGGGGGAACTCATACAGAAAAAGGCATTTGATGTGACTAAAGCTATGGAGATATCCATTGCATCTATTTGAAATACAGCATTCCTAAATATCAACACTGCTTTCAGTCAAGTGTAGATTGTGCCTCTCCAAGAGAATTTTTGCCCTACACTTTCTTCTCTGGGATAGCACAATCCTGCTGTTGTGCCATCTAAAAGGAGAATCCCCAGTGAAGAACAGGAGAGTCTACAAATGAGCAGGTATCCTGGAATGGGACTAAGTCACATCATTTACCCACTCACAATCATTTTCATCCTTTAACATTTTACTCAGCAAGGTCCTTGAGAAAACACTTGGTGCTTCCCACAACACACTGGATTTGGGGAAGACCTGAACCAGTCATAGGACTCTGTAGCTCTGGAAAGAACATGTCCTTTTATGTTTCAAGGTAACCCTTGAAAAGCACCCTGAGAATTTGCCATGAAAACCACAGTGAAAATAATGTGTTCTCTTTTCGAATGTCTCTCTGACAGCAATCTCGTATCACTAAGGGAATGATGACACAAATAGCCACAGCCTCCAGTTTGTGTCTAGCCTTGGACACAGAAAGGAGCTGAATTTCTGGTGTGCTGCAGGCACCCCTGCTCTGCTCCTCATGGTCACCGGGCCGGTCACAGGGTTCAAGAGCAATTTCACTGGATCATGTGGCTCTTACCTCAGAGAACTTACTGGATACTTAAACATACCAGCAGCACCACACTATCAGATATTTCTGCTGCTGGGGAATGTTCTGTGCTCCACTGAGATCACTGGTGACGCCACGACTCCTTGATAACCTGATTCCCAAAACGCCAGGGGTTTTAGCAGAGAATCCTTAGATCCATCCCAGCTGCTACTCAAATGGAATTTCTGTGAATACTTTTAAGAATTCACAGAATAGGTTACTCATAGATAGCAAGTTAGTTGTGACTGTCCTGGAAGTTAAAGTCTTCCATATGGATAATCACAACAAAACAAAAACAAAAGTAGGAAGAAGTCTATATTACAGAAAATGTTATATTTATGCTTCCTTTCAGAGAACAGATCTTTATAAAACCTGCAAAGTTCACATATGAACAACAATAATACACAGGTAAAATATATTTAAATTTTTAAATACTTTAAATACATACCTGAGGTTTCCTATAAGTGAAATGATGACCTCCATCAAAAATTGTTCTGTTGGTCTAGATGAATAAAGAAACTTCCTTATATTTTGTGCATTTACAATTATGTTTACCATTTTCATAACAAAAAAGACTAGAAATGGCTCTCTAATACTGCCATTGTTTGCAGTAGGAGGTATTCTCTGGAAAGGGATCCTGCAAAGTCCCTACAGTTTCTAATCAGGAGCAATTCCAACATACATATACTGACTCGTTTGATGTATCTTACACAAGATGTTGATGCAAGCAACCCTTTCGAGTCTCATTTCTGCACATCTGTTTCTGATCAAAACAAATAATGTCTTTATGTATTAATGTCTCCTTAGCCTTTCTGTTCATCATCACTCTGAATATGCTGTGGGGACTCAGCTGGCATGAAACTGAGCAAACCTGTCTGCAGCCTTTCTCCTCTTGCTGCTTTCCTTCTCTTGCTTCTCCACACCTACTTGTAATTTAGGAAGTACATTGGTTAGAACTACTGTCTTAGTAAACTCTTACAGAGCAGTTATTCCATCCCAGAAAAGCATGGATCTTTTCCACAGATATAAGTAAATATTGTGCTTTGGAATAAATGCCAAGCAGAGCATCCTATAGTGGCTATTTTTAGCCAAATTTACTTCATGGACAACCTGTTACCTCATCCTTTCATCTCCTATGGGACAAGTAACAAGGCAGATCATATCTGCTTGCTTTTTAACAGAATCTGAATTGCCAAAGTGTTATATTCAGTGTTTATTGAAAATAATAAATCTGGGGCAATACTTTAGGGACAATCAAGTAAACCTTGAAAACACAGCCCTTATTTCAAAATAAAAGCTAACAGTGAATAAATTATTTCCAAGGTATTAACTGTGAGTGCTCTTTTACATTCTTCAGAACCATGTAGCACAGGGTACCAGCAGAGATGGTATACTGGATTAGAAAAGCCTACAGTCAGTCTAAGTTTAAAATCACTGAAATTATTGTACATAATTTTAGATCTCTCTGATTAAAACAATTTTAAGGAGCATTTCAAAGTACCCTTCTACTATGGTCATGGAAATTTAAATCATTCAGAGTTCCAAATAATACTCATGGCCTTTCCTTACTAGACCAGAGTTCTCTTCCAAAATACAGATAGTGCTGAACTTAATATGAATGTCCATTTGCCTGATGAAATAACCTATCAAAGGCCTTGGGCGTCTGGGGAATAAATTCCTGACTGGAAGCTGAAAACTAGCCTACATTATCCCAATTTACAAGAAAGGTGTGAGTGAAGATCCAGGAAGCTACAGACCTGTCACTCTATCCTCAGTACCTGGAAAATTATGGAGAAGATCATACTGGGTGCTATTGAAAGGCATTTAGAGAGCAATGAAACAATGAAATCATCAGGCACAGTCAACGTGTTCACAAAGGGAAAGTCCTGTCTAATCTGATGTCTTTCTCCTGTAACATCACCTGCCTGGTGGGTGAAGGGAAGACAGTCAGTGAAGGTTTTCTGGATTTTAGTAAGGCTTTCAAAGCTGTTTCTCACAGCATCCTTCTGGACAGGTTTCCTAGACAGGGGGTGAATGCCACAAGCCTGTCAGTTTGAGAGGCATTTGGACAATGCCCTTATTAACCTGCTTGAACTTTTGGTCAGTTGGACTAGATGATTGCCAAAGGGACCTTCCAACATGAATTATTCTGTTTTAATTTTAAAAGAAAATCAAACTGTATTTCAAACATGAAGAAACCTTAAACTATTTGTGTAGCCTCATGAGACAACAGAAGAGGAGGAGAATGCTGGTCAAAAGGTCATCTGTTCTTGGACCCACTTGAACGGGCTAACTGAGGTCAATGAGTTTGGACAGTGTCACTGAGAGTAGGATTTACCTCATAAAAATGCAAGGGCTGTGGGCTGTTTGTGTTACATAATAATCCTTTAGATAAACCTGTTAGAAAAAGTCACTCTTAAAAATACAGTCATTTATGGTAATGACTACTTTCCTAATACTCTATTAGCAGTGCTGCATTCCTCGGCATGTTATCTGTGTAATCATCTAGAAGAATGTCCTAGACAGTTCTACATGAAATTCCAGTTCCTGCTAGGCAGTGGGGTGCTTTCTAGATATCTGAATAAACAACTTTGGTGTAACATGAAACATGAACTGATAGCACTTGGCCTTTCCTACATCAGGAATGCATGTATTGTTGAAAAAAATGTTACGCATTTTCTAATGATATATGCATAATCTAATGGTATCTAATAATTTGAAAATGAATAATCAAAATATATATGATAATTTAAATGAATAAAATCCTGGGGAACATCAACCTAGTCCTATTTTTAATGCAAACAAGAATTACAATATATTACCCCTTAAGATATAGTCAAAGTTTTTAATCAACATAGACCTGCTGGGGGACTGAGATAACCAAAAAGGAAGCTCTACCCTACAGGTTATAAGGTTGAAAATAAGGAGAGGTAGTACAAGTTATCCATTCACCACAATTACATTTCAGGGTTACGAGGTGCTTTTAATGATTCCCTTTTTTATTTCGTGAAACTGGGGTAACATAGCCTTGGCCACATTTTGATACAATGGCAGCTCACTCAGTGCCCTGTCAGAGAATGCCCAGCGACATGTACAAGGCAGAAAGATGACAGAGGCTTCTTAAATGCCAATATCAGGATCCGATCCACTCATGGATGCAACTTACATATGCATTCAAGTATATAAGGCAGCTAAGTGTGCCTGTTGAGGAGTGTGTCCTGTGAACCAGCACATAATAGCACTGATGATGGGAGAATCTGCAGGACATTTAACTGTCCCTTTCCTGGCAGAGCTTCACCTGGAGAATGCTGTTCAACAGGTCTCTTGCATCTCCCACAGCATACAGGAGATTCATGCTGCTGGACATTGGTATGAATGTAATCTACCTTACAAAAAAAACCCTTGAACAAAACAAAGAAAAAACCCAAGCTCTAGATTTTCTGCACTTTAATTTTTTCATTGTAGAAAACTTACTGTTCTAGAAGCAAATTGAATTTCCTATATAAAGCAAATTTTGCTTTTGTTGAAAGCTTCTCTGCTGTCTTCCGCCACATGAAGGACAGGATCATCCTCCTCATTCTCGTTCATTGTTTTAGGTAATCTTCCCTCTATGTACACACCCTCCCAGTTTCTAATCTTCCTAAACCAAACAATTTAAATGCTGTCCCTTACAAAAAGAGACATTTTCTTAATGCTTTGAGTAAGTTTTTGTATCCATTTTTACATTTACCTCATTTACTGAGATACAATAACCAAGGATGAATGAACTCCTTTACAGACTGGGACAGGAGAAAATTTTCTGAAGGATATTGGCTCTTTAACTGTTCACTTCTCTCATTCAGCTTGTGGCTGCTTCCAGCCCTAAGCATTACAATATTCCCATTGCTATTTTCTTCCTACTCTTAAATTGGCCAAAATTTAAAAAATGAAGTTGCTAACCACGAAAGTATTCTAACATCCCACCCCTTTCCTCTTTTCAGACACATTCCATTAATTTCATTATTTGCTTTGAACAGTTCATTAATTCAGTGGCATTAATTGGTAATAGAGCAGGAGGGCTTAGAGGAAAGGTTTCCAGTTGCTAACCTTCTAGTTACTGTACAATTACTGGCCCTCTGGACTTCAGTTCTCAAGCCAGGTTTTACTGCCTCCATGTTCATGAGCTCCTCGGTTGCTTAATCATGATTAAGCCAGATACAATTACAGTATGCACACCCCAAGACTTAATAGAATAAATAGCTGATCGAGCCAGTCCTGTGATTCAGCTGTTTGGCCACCCACAGGAAATAATCACCCACACTGCAGTACTCAGTTTCCCCAAATACCTTCAAGGACAGGGTTCACAGCAGGTACGATGTTAGAATTGTGAAAATTTTTTATCCTGACAATAGTTGGGGGTTTTTTTGCCTCTGGTTGTGTTCTGAGCACTCAGCTATAGACCAGCAGCTCACCTTGATCATCCCCTCTCTCTCCTAAATGTTGTTTCAGAAACACTGATGCTATGGCCCCTATGCTACGGATCCTGAAAATTAGTCACAATGATGATTGTTATGTGTAGCTCCCTGCAACTAAGGATCAGATACTTCTCAGATAGCTAAAATTCAGAGGAACACGTTTGGTGCCCATTCACCAAGTAGACTGCAATGATAGTCCCTTTGCCAGCCTAATTTCAGACTGTTTCACTATCACCCCACTGCCACTGCCAGAAGAGAAGGATGCCAAAAACATGGCAGCAGAGCAAGATGGATCAGCAGTTGGTATGTTGTGTCTTGGGATGCAACAGCACACCACTGGGGTGGGGTGGGGTGGGGTGGGCAGAGCAGGAGGGCTCAGCCTCACCCTGGTCTGTGCTCCAGGCATGCAGTCACCTGCACCTCCTTGTGCTGAGGGTTATTTGTGTTCAGCTCACAACGACTCATCAGGATCCCATCCAGCTGAAAACAAACCTTTTTCTCAGATTTCTTCTCTGCAACAAGCTCACATCTCTTCTTCAGCTTGTAGCACAGCAACATTAGCATTAGTGCTGGCAGAAGGAAGGTGATAGAGGGAATGCAAGTGGATTTGCACACAGGGAGAAGACTTCTGCTCTCAGTGGCAGCCAAAGCACATAACCTCATCTTACTGCGGCCACATAAATTCAGCCTCACTGAAAGGCCTATACAGCTTTTCACTGGCTGACTTTCTTCCCCTAGGACCTTACACAGGGATGATGGAACATTCCTGTAATCTCTATTTTACTCTTCTCCACAGTCACACAATTTTAAAATGCTTTAAAAATTTGTTCCTCTCCACAAACATTTCAGTAGAGAAGAGACTGAGATGATATGTGATAATCATGGGTGTGACACACCAAATTTCTGGTTGCAATTGGGCCAAAGTTCAGAGTATGGCTCCCTCAAGACCACAAACTATTAGTGATGGCAAGAGATTCCTATGATATCCGTTGTGCTTTCCCTCACAACTTGGAGCTGCTGAATTCTCAGTTGTCAAGTCACCTATGTCATTGAGCTGTGGTGTCCTTTAGTTTGTTTTTAGCATCTTTGGAATGTCCATTTCTTGACACCCACTAGTATATGAAAGGAAGAACTTTCTCCAAGCTGTCTGGAAACAGCAAGTTTAGGGCAGAAAATAGATAAACATCAGGTGGGGATAGCATACTAAAAAAAACCAAAACCCCACAAAAAATTGATGCAAAATGCAGAAAGGTACAGCAAGCCTTGGACATACATCTTTTGCTGCAGTAGGTTGATTTCATCCAGGCACCTGACCTGAGTCCTGTCACCCTGTAAGGTGTACAAAAAAGAGCTCCAGAGCAACCCACGATACTTAGGCAGGACCATCTCCATGGTTCTGTGCCCTCCTCAGCTGAACTCAAACCTTCACCTCCATCTCTTTTTCCCTCTCATGTGTGAATGGCACTCCCCTGTTCCACCTGGGATAAAACTACCCCACATGGGATAAGACTACCCAAGTGGGAAACATGCTTCTGCAGGAAATGTTGGTGCAGAAGAGTGGCAGGGAATTGCAACACTTGGTTAAGGATGCAACTTGGCTCAGTTTCAGGGACAGACAGCCTGATGGAGAGTTGCTGAGTGAAAGACAGCAAGCACACACCTCTCTCCCAAACTACTTCCTCTTTTAAAGAGAGGCAGCTTTCTTCAGAGGCTGTAAGAAATCTACTGTGCTCCCCATAGTCTTATTTATACTCCACAGAGGACTTCCAGAACATATTTGCAACAGTAGATTTCGAAGATAAACAGCAGATTTATAAGAGAAATACAAAACATTGTCAGGGGCTCCAATTTACCTCCACTTCTTTTCACTTTCTTTCCCTTTCAGGTGTATTGTGTCCCTGTCTGCAGAAGCAGGAACAATATTAGTGATAGGAGAATGTGAAGGTTTGCTTGAAGCTCTTCTGCTTTAAGTTTCAGGCAAACTTCTCTCTTGTGTCTCCACCAATAGCAACCCCAGATGCACCTGCTTAAAACCCAGTCCTGAGCTGCCCATGCCCTTCATCTATCTTAAGATGTTCTTTTCCCCTCTTTGAGTCATTAAAACAAAGGTATATCAGCAGAGGGACTGAAAAGGAGTCGTCTCCATAGGATCTCTTTAATACAGATTTCTGTTACACCTACTTAATAATCCCTGCAGGTACTTGCTATCCCTGAACGAAAATGTGATTGTGCTAGATTGGCAATAAAAAAACATGTGAGAGCCCAGGAATCAGACTGTTGTTTCATGTCTCTCCTGCTACTCAACTGAATGAGCATGAAAAGCACACCAACCCAAAACTGGTGTGTGAGGCTCAGTTAGGGTACAGGTGTCTTGCTAAAAAGAAGTAACAAAGCCACAGTATCATCTAGCTGTCACCATAAATCAAGCACGGCAGCTTAATTCTCTAATCATGACCAGAAATCAAAGAAAACTCGTTTAGATTTGTAAAGCATGAGTTGGAATGATTGTAATCTGCTGCAGGTTTGGCAGGCTGGCTTGAGAGAGGTCTCTGGGTACAGTCTGTCTGCTGAAGTGCATGAGGATAAACCCTATGAACTCAGAGTCTCACTACCCCTGCGGACATAATGATGCCTAAAGAGGTCAACCTGGAAACAGAGACTAGACAGGAATAAGGGAATAAAGGTGGATATTTATTAGAAAGGCCTTCAGAGGTTCACCCTGGGCAGGCCAAAGGCGACACCCAAGATGGATGACGAGCCACGAGTTCTTCACACTTGTATAGTTTGGTCCATTTGCATATCAGGGTTAATTCTCCGGTGAAACTTTAGCTAATGATGTAATTTCCCCTCAGCTTGTCCCCTTTCTCAAGATGCTGGGTTACACATTTTGGGCCTAGGCCGGGCTGGGTGTCCTTGGAGAGCAGGCCTGGAGAGGCTTTGTTATGTCTGTCTGAGCATGAGAGAACAGCAACTAACAGGCTACAGGACACTTCAGAGTTACACACTAGGAATACAGAATTTGAAAAATATAAAAGCTAAAATGTAAGGCATTAAAAAGACTGGGTCTTTGCTCTCAAAGGAATTGCCTGGTGGGAGGGAAATGTATATGAACAAGTGTGAGAACATTGGTGACTGGGAATAAACCACTGTTTCCTCCCTGCATCTGGGACAGTCAGGACAAGGGATCTGTCTTTGTCCAAAGAGATGAATGAAGGAGCAAAGGGAACTTCTGTAACTCAGTATTGTGTAGCTGCCTGTCAAGTTTCTCACATGAGGGTCTTTACGAGTTCAGGTTCAGGTTAGGTAGGAACATGTATTCATACCAGCAACCCTAATTTATGTTTCACTGCTCTGCTGATGGTTGTGATCAGCCTTTCCTTTAGGGAAGCAACGATGCTTGTGTTCTCAGGACCATTTAAGAGAAATATCACACAAACATAATTTGGTTTAGTCCTTTTAGCTGAAGAATAATCCCTTGAAAAGCAATTAAAGGGTCCAACTTTAGACAAGGAAAAGGTCTAGAAGTGGCAAAATCCTGTCCTGTCCACTCAGAATGAACTCTCTCTCACTTCGTAATAATCCTTTAGGTGCTTTGAAGAGTTGGCCCATTATCTTTACTCAGAAATGTCCATTTCCTGAAGTTCAATCAGAGCCTCTTGGGTTCCAGATTGTGCCTACTGCCTCTTGTCCTGTTGCTAGGCACCACTGAAAAGACCCTGGCTCTGTCCTCTTTGCATCCTTTCCTCAGGTATTTGTGCAGATTGATGGATCCCCTCCAGAGCCTTCACTTTTCCAGCCCTAAGTCCCAGCTATCTCAGTCTCTCTTCGTACAAGGGATACTCCTGTCCCTTTATCACTTTCATGTTCCTTTGCAGGACTGTCTCCAGTAAGTCTATTTGTACTGGGAAGTCCAAAACTGGAGACAGAATTCCAAGCCTGCTCACCAGAGCTGAGTAGAGGGGAAAGATCATCTCCCTTGACCTGCTGGTGATACTTTGTAAGTCTAAAAGATCTAATGCAAATTTTTTTGTGGCAAGGGCACATTGCTGGCTCAAGGTCAACCTGGTGTGCAACAGAACCTCAAGGTCCTTTTCTGCAAAGCTGCTTCCCAGATGGGTGGCTCCCAGGATGTATTGGTACATGGGATTGCTCCTCCCCAGGTGCAGGACCTGACACTTCCCCTTGTTGGACTTCATGAAGATCCCATCAGTCTGTTTCTTCAGCCTGCTGAGGTCCCTCTGGATGGCTGCATGCCCTGAAGTTGATCTGAGCCCATCCAGAGCATACTGTGTATATCCAGTAGGATGGATTGAGGAAAAGATGTTTTGTTTTCTTACCACACCATTGTATTTATCTCAGGTATATACTAAAATGACATTAACATGACAGCAGCCATGCTGCCAAGTACTGCTATTTCCTTGGGCAGCTCAGCTGTGTATCTCAATTCCATCTTATACAAAATGGGAGCAATAACACTAAATTTTATTTGTCTTAGTGTGACCAATTAGCTCCCAATCTTCAATGATAATCACAAATACTACTATGGTAAATTACCTTTATGTTCTTAGTATTTGCAGCTCTCCGTAGGCAAGAGATGTAGGAAATGCTAAAGAGTTATTGTGCATGGCAAAGAAAGAGAATTAATGACATATGGAATTTGCTGTGCTGATGAACTATTGCCGGGGGTAGGAAGATTACACTTTGCCTTGTAGTTAGCAATGCATGTTTAAGCCTAAGTGGGCTATGGTACGATCTCTTAACACTTACACTAACAAGAAATTTCTCTCAATTAGGATTTTATAATGAGTTAGCTAACTTTATATGAAGATTCATTCCTGCATTTCCATTTTCTCCCTTCCCATCATAAACACAGCCAAGAGCAAAGTATTTGGTATTTCACAGAATCATAAAGTCATAGAATGGTTTGGGTTGGAAGAGACATTAAAGATCATCTGGTTCCAACCCCCCTGCCATGGGCAGGGACACCTTCCACTGGACCAGGGTGCTCAAAACTCCATCCAACCTGGCCTTGAATGCTTCCAGGAATGGGGCATCCACAACCTCTCTGGGAAACCTGTTCCCATGTTTCAACAACCTCACAGTAAAGAATTTCTTCCTAATGTTTAACCTAAGTATCTTTTTTTAATTTAAAACCATTCCCCCTGTCCTGTCATTATCTGCCTGTGTAGAAGGTGACTCATGCTCTTTTTCATAAGCTTTAAGTACTAAAAGGCTGTAATGAGGTCTCCCGGAGCTTTCTTTTCGCCACGCTGAACAACCCCAGCTCTCTCAACCCATCTTCGTAGGAGAGGGGCTCCATCCCTCTGATCATCTTTGTGGCCCTCCTCCTAGACCCTTTTAACAAGATTTGAGGATACTGATTTTATTATTTTCTTGTTCAGACTTTTTCAAGTGTAATTCAGCTTTGGGAAGTGAACCCTAAAAATGGAGCATACACAGAACTTCTTACTTATAATCTGCTCTTTGGTAGAACCATCTCTGACTCAACATTTTTATTTGAAAATTAAAAATGTCTAGCTCCACAATAAATGTTATTTTACAAATTTAACCTGAGGTCTAAGAGGCAAGAAATCTTGCTTTATGTTCTTCATCCTATAAAATAAAGACTTGTAAAGTATGACAGATATCAAAACAATTAAATATACTCAGTTGTGGTGGTTTTCAAAATTACATAATAATGGAACTCCTCCCTGACAGGCTTACTGACATTTTTAAAGCGTGGAAATAACAAATACCTCAAATAAGCAAACTCTTCTTGATGAAGAAAGTATTCCAGGAGTAACAAGGGAGTGAGGAAGGTGGTATTCACAAATCCTTCTCTGGAGAATTCAAACACTGTCTCTAGACACCATAATCAACAGTTCAATTACATCACTGAAGGTCAATATGGCCAGGTTCCCAAAAAGTGTGAAGTCCTGACCACACTGATAAGTCTGGTTACCTTTGCAACTCTTGCTATTTTCTGAAGTAGAAGATGGGGAGAACAAGCTAAAGTAACATTTTCATAGTGGTTAAGGAGAGAAAGTTGAGATAACAAAAAATTCATGGGTCATGGAGGAATTTTGATGGAAGAAAGAAAGCAAAAGACCTTCAGAAAGGGGAAATAATTAGTGAGTAAATGGAAATGAAGACACAGCCCAGAAGAAAAAAAAATCAGAAGTAAAAAATCTCCAAAATTCAGAAGAAATAAAAAAGAAAAGAAAAAAAGCAAAAAGCAAAACAAAACAAGAATATTAAGAGGAAATAATGAAACAATCCTGAAAATCAACATAACTACGGCCTCTCATTTAGTCTTTAGGGAGCTGGTAATAAAGTATTAGAAATTTTGATCTTATTTGGAAGGCAGCTACTTAGAGTAAATAATAACCTCATACTTGTGGAATAATGTTCTGCGTTAGAATTGAGCTACCACAGGTCCAGCAGTTTCCAGTAAGTGTTCTTGACATGTTAAAAATCCCTTCTGGATTTCTGATTGAGAAGCAGCCCTAACTTTGAGATCTGAAAGCATTCAGTTCATACTGCAAATGAGGCTACTGAGGTCAAAGCAGATGGCAGATCTCCAAAGTGATACTGAGGCAAGCAGTAGAGCTGAATTCCTTTTGTTTTCTGTAACTACAATGTATCTGAAGTGCAAATATGAAATAAATGGACACTCCAACTGGAATCTCAGAGATGTCACCTGTTTACATGTGTTGTGCTTCCATTTAAGAAGGGGAAATACAATAAAACTCCCTTAAAGGGAAATTGAAAGGAAGACCATGAAATATTGAGTTTTATGTAGTATCTCAATGCTGTTGTAGTTCTGATTCAAACGCAGCTGTCTAAATATTTATCATAATATAGAAAAGGGTCCCAAGTGGATGAAATTGCTGTTAAAAAGTAGACTACTTGCAGAGAAATCAGAGTTGAAATGTGCACCTCTAACTATTTCTGCTTTCAGAGGTCATAAAAATCACTAACCTGCAGTCGTTGTTGATTTAGACTACATACACATGCATGTTTTAAAAAGTAAGAAGTATCTTATCACAAGGACATCCTGCTAAGTGAGTGCTAAGGAAAGAAATTTCCTTGAAGCATAACACTGCAGGGGTAGGCATCTGAGTAGCAGACAGCTGTATGTCACTAGTCAGAGAGCCAACAAGTTCACTCTATAACTGAGAGAGGCACTCAAAGCATGCTGAATTCCCATCTGGAGCAGTCTCCCACCATGGACCATTGAGAAAACTTGACATTGAGCCGCTGCCTAATACTTACATGATTAAAGTTGAGGGAAATCCACTGCCTGATGTCAGAAATTAACTGAGCAGTTTTAGCTGGAATCAGCAGATGGCATCATGTACAGAAATATGCCTGGTTTCCGTTGTAATTTTTTGTATGTTTTTCATGATCCTGAATTTGTTTACTAGATTTCTTTATTTTTTGCTGTTTGTGTGATTAATTTAAAGTTTGATAAGTTTGTGAACAGGACAACATGATAGTATAGTCTAGTTATAGCAAGGAATCAACCTCCATGACCCTTCCTGGCACACTGTACATATAATTTAGCACCACTGACTCTTTCACCTCTCTGCACTAACAAAAGAAAAGGCTAACATACCTCCCTGCTTGAAAACAAGCTCTAAATATAACAATATGAACAAACACTGACATCACCTGCATATAAGGAATGAAGGAAAAGCATTTTAATGTGTTCTTCAGTTGCATCACTTTCCTGAAAAAAGAGGCTTTAGACAAGGCAAATACAAAGGGTCTGTTGGAGGAAACAGCCCCACTTGAGCACATTGTTAGGACATCTCTGGTCTAAATACAGAAATTTATTCACTTAGCTATGCATCATTAGCATCATTTGCCTCATACTTCTGGAAGCTGATAGCCATCAGTGGCGTCTGTAGTTTTGCTGTTATTAAAACTTAAGATCTGGCTATAGAAAACAATGGGTGACATATTGCTTGAAGATTCCATGCAGACAGAGTTGTTGTCTGCATGAAAAACAGGTTTAGATTGTTACATGCACAGCACCACTACCAATTGCCTGTACGTCCAATGGGAAAAACAATCTTGAGTAAGATGCAGTTGTAAATTATTTGGATATTTATGGACTGAAGGGAGCATTGTGAACATGGAAAATTGCCATTAAACAACTTAACCCTACCTGCTGCTCCTGGAAAGTGCCAAATTTCTGTGTTCAGTCAGATGCTGTGGTATAGGAAATGCTCATTTCTAATGAGTGTGCTAGTCAGTCTTATTCTAGATCAGCTAACTCTCCACAAACAGATAAATTAAAAATCTCAGTAAAACTGAACCTTGTGACATTGCTGTAGAAGGTCATGGTGGGAAGACAGTTCTGTGGTTGGAACACAAGAGAACAAAGGGAAGTGCAATTTTCTGTGTTGAGGTTCAGCAGTATTTTCTTGTGCAATTTTGGACAGTATTTAATTTGAACACCCAAGAGTCTTCAAATCTTGTGTGCCTGATTCGAAAGTAAGCTCCCTCTAAACAACAGGAATTTTAACTGAGTCTTCTTTTCAACTCCTTGAATTTAACTATTGCGAGGATGAATAATTTTGCCCCACTCCATAGGATATGTCAAGTGTTTTGACATCGTTGCATGGTTAAGGATATAGAAATGTAAAATGTTAATGGCAACTCAACAGACATGATAAATTGACAGGAAACTAGATGAAAGCCTGCTATATATTGTACACTCTTGAAACCAAACTTGAGGAATGTTTTCAGCTGAACTGACCACAGGATTTGGTCTTATAGACCAAGATGCAATCACAAATTGGGAGCAGATGTCCGGCATTGTACATCTGCATATGCTTCTACTTATTAAGGAAAGCTTTACCAGAACCAGGGAATAGCCAGGGAACAGAAGCTCTACAGTACAGGACTTTTGATGAGCTTCATCTGTTGCCTAAAATTACCAATTCTGACATTGTTCTTTTAGATACAGATGCTGCAGAAGAGTTGTGTGTTAAGAGAAAAAGCTCAATGCTTTCAAGATGTTTTACATTTACAAAGCAACTTCTATCAAAGATATGAAAGACTAGAATTCTGGAGAAATGTAAAGCCATTGTCTTCTCTATTCCATTCTTCTATTACCCCTCTATTAGCTGAGCAGAATCAGCAGCCACCTATATAAATATATATATACATAAACACAAGTTCTATTCTCTCTTTCTTCCCACACTTAACTTCAAAGTTAACTTTGCCATTCTGAGTCCTAATTTATTGAATTTACTAAATACATTTAATGTCTTCTCTTTTTTTTTTTTTCCCAGTTCAAATTATTCATTATTATTCTGCAGCATTTATATTTTCCTCAGAGTAAAAGCTTGCTTCATACGTTGTTTCTCTTTGAAGCAGGGAGATCTGAATACTAACATGGCCCAACATGAACAGGTACTGGAAATGTCAACTATAATTTGACAGTTTATGAAGTAAATTAAGCAGCTATTATGAGAAAAAGCTTTTAATCTGACACCACTCAGCTAAAAGCGTCATCAAGATATAAAGGTATCCCTTAAAGACTGCCACCAGACTGATATTCATCTTCCATAAGCACTGAAAGGAAAATATTATTACAGAAGCTGAAAGTGAATTCATACACGAGTGTGCGCGCATGAATATTCACAGAGTGACAGGCACACAGATATGAATGAGGCCAAAGCTCAGAGTCCTCCGTATGCTTATCTAGAGGACAACATTTATGTTTCTAATCTTCTGTAAGGAAATTGTAAGCACTGTGGGAATAGCCAGGAGTCATTGTTCCCCCTCAATTGTCAATGGTTTTTCTAGCTTGCATTTCTTTGTTTTATTCTATGTCCTCGTGGCCACTTCTCTGTCTGTAATGACAAATCAGAGCTATTTTCTTCTGCCTTCTTCAGCTTGTGCAGGATTTTTTTCATCTGCATTCTTTGGAGTCACTGAGTTCATAGGGAGAAACATTAATAGTGTATCTGCCTTTAACCCCTCTGATCCTCTGCTATCTTCTTCTTTCATCTTTAAGACTTTTTAAGGTTAAGCCAAAGTAATAGTTCACACTGTGTCTGGCAGACCAGTTACTGAGGACTGTTGTTTTCTACTATTTATGCCTTAAGCAGAAAACATAAAGAAAAAGACCTGGCAAAATCTAATGTGTGCGATGTATTGGATCCGTCCTCATGTCACAATGTTTTAGGGCTTACTGTCACATTTGCTACATGTCTCTGGGAAACATCTCTTTCTCACATATGTACTGGCAGTCTCTGAGCTGGGAGAGAATCTTGAGATTCAGCTTTCACTGCTCATTTTAGCCATGGGCTGGCCAAGGATGCTGATCAGGAAAAACTCAGCCACAAACAAAAAATGCAGAATGTCTCTTAATCCCATTCCCTTGGATCCCTGTTGTGCCAGGATTTCAGTACAAATTAATGAAAATAATTTGCACTCCTATTGTAGCGAATATGGGAAATGTTGAACCTAACAAATCATTGATTCTTTCCTTTCTTTTCCACCTACTTATGTTGAGTTGTAGCTTGAAAGAGTAACCACTGCCTTTATTTTCTAAGTACTGGGTACTTTTGATAAAGCCTGGAAGCCCCCCAGCATTGTTCTATTAGACAATAGACAATGTGAAACAATGTCTATTGTCTTGTGTATTGTCTGACAAACAGGAGAAGAAACAGTTTCTGGAAAGGAAAATTGGCAAAGACAAAGCCACAGAGCAGTAGAAGAACAGGAATAATTGAAACCATATCTTCAGATTCTCATGTTGTCTCAAACGAAAAATAAATCATGCACACAGCTCTGGAGCAAGCTTGAGGGACTCTAGATAGATTCCTCCAAGCTGTCCTTTCACAAAGAAAATATTTCAGATGTTCTTTATTGCTTTGATGAGAAAGAATGAATGCTGAGAGTTAGCAATGCTCTGTTGTCTGCAGCAGGAGCTCATCCTCACTCTGTTGGCATGTCTACAGAAGTTGTTTCCCTTTTTGTGATAAAGTCAAGGCTGTATGAACTCAACTCCTTCATCACCATTCCAATGACAGTTCAGCCACTGATGTGGAGCAGAGCTTCACTTGCTCATGCATAAATATCCTATGAAAGTCATGACACCTCCAAGGCTAATACAGCTTCATATCCATGATACACTCCACTTGTTCAAGGCGAGAATAAGGCAAAATGGTCCGTGGACCACGGAGGCCTTTCCTTTCTTCTGTCTCAGACTGTGATGTTTTACCTGTTTTAGTTAGGTGTTACCAAATTCATACATCCCGTGTGTACAAAATGAAAGAGGGAAATCTGAGGCAATCCCTTCGTGTTCAGTGGAACAGTTTATCACTCCCTGCAGGTCTGTGATCACCTGTACTGGGCAAAGAGTGTTCAAGCTGTTTCAGAGGGAGCATTCACCACCTCCTGTGGTGATGGTACAGAAACTTCTTCTTATTTTCATGTTGGCACTTTCTCTTTTCTCTTTTTTATCTCCTTTATTTCTGTCTGTCTTCTATATCTCTATTTCTAGCCTGATCATTTTTTCTTTCCATTCCCTTCATCTTCTCCCACATGAAGTAACATGTTTATTAGAAATGTGGAATGCAAGAAAATAGAAAGATGGAATGGAGAAAGTCTGGTTGTTCTAATCAGATAATTCTCTGAACCTGCACTTGTCCTCTTACAGTTAAAAACTGCATTTCTGCTGTCTTGCACCTAACCCTTCAATTTGGAGTCCAGTTTCTACGCTCAGGGATTGGAGATCAGTTGCCAGTCTTCCAGACTTCCTGAATGATATCAAAATTCCTGGCCAAAGTGACTTATCTTAAAGCTTTTGGGAGTCTATTTTTCTGGACATGTCTTTATAGATTTTAGAAAAAGATAACATGAAAAAGTTTACTTAGGTTTAACTTCAACTTTATAAAACAACCTTGATGAAATGCACTGAAATTAACTAGATTAAAAAATAATTTATTGATTGTCTCAAATATGTCTTTTCAAGTCTAGGTTTGAGCTCAGCAGAAAATTTTCCTTTACAACCAAAATTATTGCATTTCCAGTTTCAAATTCACAAAGCCTTCTGAAAATACCCAGGTGGTACTATAAATGCAGAGAACAAGGTAGTTTTCAAATATAACAGTGCCTGAATGAAGTAATTACACCATGGCACCCAATTTTAAACTGCATTTCTACTAAGTGAACAAAAGTGAAATGGAGCAGTCTCTGACAACTTTGTGATGTTTTGATTATAAAAATGTCGCTTATTTACTTACTAAAAGTTATTTCTAAATACATTTTTTTATATAATTCTGGGTTGGGGGTTTTTTCAAATACTTTTCTAGTTGGCTGAAATGTAAAAATGTAACAAAGTTATGAGACTTGGCAAACAACATTTTGCTTAAGTTCCTAATTTCTAGAGGCAAATGTCTTGACTTACTGGGCATAATGAAGAATTAGGGTAATTTTAGAGGTCCAGAGCCTGACCTCTTTATCACAATGTTTTGAGAGAGAGACGCAAAGGGATTTTTTAGTGGAAAAGCTTTCAATAATTGAGAGTTGCTCAGTTATGTGCCAGTCTAGAAAATATAACATGAAATTCAAACAGGATATGGAAAGTAACAGCAGTAGCACTGTCCCCCCCAGGTGAAGGTAATTAACACAACCCAGGAATATACATAGACAATCATGTTTTGCACAGGAGATTTCTAGGGGAATCTAAGAATCCCTCCACGTTTAAAATACTTTAAAAATCCAAGCTTCCAGGATTTGGATTGTTGCATATCTTGTTGAAGAATGATGGAGATCAGGATGTCTCATGGGCAGAAGCATGGGCCGAAAGTTTTTAGGAGTCTTCAATATTAGATTGCACCTGGGCAAATTATTCAACCAGAAGAATGGGCAAATTCTTTCTTCAGATCCAAATAAATCATTATCTTCATACTGTTTTCCTCATAATTTTTAAATTCCTCTCTTTCTTTTTTTTTGAGTGATACTTAGGAATTGATCTGACAAGACTTCAGGTAAATTAAATATAAGTGCAGCGTAACTTTGATGTTATACTTGGAGATTTTCCTGGCATCCGCGTGAATAAAGTGGAAAGGGTTTAGCTCCCAACATTTCCATTGCTCCCTTTGTAAACTGCCATATAACACTTCTTTTTTACGTTCTCCAGCAGAGCTACATGTCATAATATCAGTTTCATATTCTTTTTCAGCCTCAAGTGTAACAGGACCTGGACATCTTCCTGTTCATTGTTAAGAAATATTTCTTACAGGAGTGTGTGGTGTTTCCCCTGTAAAACCATCTCCATTAATAGGATCTGAAGTCATCATGGGCTCTGTTCCAGGTACTGTGAAAAATCGAGTCAGTAGGAAGCCACAGTAACTCACTGAATTGTCTGCGTTTATGTTTTCTGCACTGAATAATATGTGGAAAACCCCTGAACTTTCTTCAAGTTATTTGGAATAATATTTATTTTCAGTGAGGTTCTCACTGCTTTAATTTGCCTGTGGATGTTCAGCACAGTGTTATATCTGCAGACAACCTACTCAGCAGTGCATGGTGGGAGGTCAAGAGAGAAGAGACAAAGTTAGAACAAGAGCGGTTCCAACTGGACATACGGAAAAGGCTTTTAATTATGAGGACCATTCAAAACTGGAACAGATTTCAGAGGGCTTGTGCAGTTTCTTTCCTCAGAAGCTTTCAAGATCAAATTGGAGAAATTCCAGAACAACTTTGTCAGACCTCACAGGAGACCCTGCTTTGAGCAGGAGCATGGACCAAATAACCTCCTGATATGCCCTGCAAGTATTTCATGCCATTAAGGTCCTAGTTTCCTCATCACAGAGACTATGTCAAACAAAACGGATTGTAACTTGTTCTACCCATGCTCTGCATCACCTCCTAAACACACAGAAAAAGATGGCTGGAGGGAAGGTTCTCAGTTCTGTCCATAGGCTTCCCTAACTAACTCTTTTTGAGCTCATACAGCAACAAGGAAACAAAAGTTGAACTAAACTTGTCTTCTTTGAAAACTAAGTAATCTCTTCTCTTGTAGCTTTATGTTCTATATCATGAAATGGGGAGCTATTTCATACTAAAAACTTCTAACTTTTTTCTTTTCTTCAAAATTTTCAGCGCCAAAACCGTGGATGAAACATCGCTTGCAGAAAAGTTAAACAATGGTTAGTCACTTCGGGATTTGTTTCATGCATTTTCTTTCCTTCTAATAACTTTTTAAAAACTCTCCTGTCCTTTTGTTTTATTTATTGGCATGTCAAACTAGTCAAACAGGACTCTCACCATTGCTGACTATTTTTTTATGCGTCACAGGGTTTTCCCAAGTCTCAAAGGTGAAATATGCATGTAGGTGGCAAACACAAACAGAAGAGGGTTACTTGTGTGCATACTGAAGTTGGTAAGTGAAGAAAACGCTCAGTGATTACAAACAAGCAATTCCCACTTCTGTGTATGTTGGGTGTGTGTTTGATGTGACCAAAATGAATAGAAATAGACTAACCACATGTAACAGGGTTTTTTTGGAAAGACAAATGTCTGCCCCTCTTCCTACTTTGTCCCCTAGCTTTTATTGCTGAGCACAACATCATGTTGTATGGAATATCCTTTTCATCAGCTGGGATCAGCTGTCCCAGCTGTGTCCCTGCCCAGCTTCTCACACATCCCCAACCTACTTGCTGGTGGGGCATTGTGAGAAGCAGAAAAGACCTTGGCATTGTACAAGCACTGCTCAGCAACAACCAGAACAGCTCTGTGTTGTCAATACTACTTTAATCACGGTTTTAAAACACGCCACCATACAAGCTATTGTGAAGAGAACTAACTCTATCCCAACTAAAGCCAGCATAATAAATTAATTTTCTCCATATATTATTGTGCAGGAAGCCTAGATAGCTAAATGACAGCAGAAGATATCAGTGCAAAAGAAATCCCCAAATTAGTTGGCACAGTAATAACATAAAAAAAGAGTCCAGGTCCCAAACTTCCAAACTCAGCACAGATGTCCAACGAAATTATGTGAAACCCTGGGAGAATGATTTAAAGCAACCTGCATTAAGTACCCAATTATCTTATGTGTTTCTGTATCTTGTTTGCATACTCTTCATGCATGCCTACAGAAAATACTCTGGAAATTGTCTGACCTTTTCGGTAAGTCTGATGTTACTCTGTAGCTCTCAAAACGCTTTTGAATCTGCTATGCAATTACCATTAAAAACAAAGATTCTAATAATAATGTAGCATTTTGTTTCACCATGAACATAAGTTCAGGAGTCAAACCCTGCAGTTCCTGAGTTTAAAAGAAGGCAAATATGCTTTGCATAAACAGAGGAGAACTTGGGTATAGGTGTCTTGAAACAGTGATCGTATGTACACAGGCTTTTAAATGGATTTCAGTGATGAGGAGTCTGCAAAGACGATAATGAAAAACTGTAATGTAAATTGGTGATCCATCTCATTTCTGACCTTCAGCAACGTCTCTCTGAATAACAAGTCCATTATAAGGAGGGACATGTAGCTTTTTCCCCATTATTGTGTAAAAAAAATGATTATGCCTTTGTTCTCGTGGGCACCACCATTTTAGTGTATTACTATACACAGTCCGTACTACAGCAGGTGCAGTTATGTCTCTCTTAATTTCAGGGGTTTTTAATTGGATTCCTTTACTTTTTGTTGTGGGCCCATACTGGCAGTGTTAGTTTTCATACCTTTTGCACAGGGCTCAGGGCATGAGTGGAGGTGCCTTGCAGACAAGTAAATTCTAGGCTTCTTTTAATTGTAAGCTATGAGGAATATCTCACAAGTTTGAGATTTTTTTCTGTATTTTAGCCCCAGGAAAATGTCTTTTTGTAAAGTCTCATTTTCTAACATGCCATGAACATTAGTTTCAGTATCAGGTTGCAACGTGATGCTAAGAAGGGAACTTATTTGTTGCAAAGCTGCAAAACCCCCAAAAGCAGTGTGCAAATCTCTCATATAATAAAACCAGGAAAGGTTTTGATCGTATCTTATCCTGTCAGGGAGTGGCCCGAAACTAAAGAGTTTTAAAAGACAAATTGGCAGATTACCTCATACTCAAAGAACTATATGAAATTATTTAGGGAAGGAGCTACTGAAGTAGCAAAGAAGGAGAAGGACAGAAACAGAAAAATAACTTCTTCCTTCCTACTAAAGAAAATCCAGATATAGAGGAGTTTAAAATACGAAGACAAATATACAACTAGAGGAAGCATTGAGTAGCATAGATCATCAAAATGTCTGTCACAACCACTTATGACCAACAACACAGACACAACTGTTGTAAACTAAAGGATCTATTCAATTAGATATTAGCAATATCTTCTGACCAATCAATAGGAGAGCTGGTGGCCCATAAGCAGACACAATTAAATATAAAGAGTTTATTACTTTAGCATTCAGTTATATGCCTGAATCTTTGGACTCAAATCTTTGGAAAGTACTAGAGAAGTAAGGTTTTAGAATAGATCTTCCCAAGAAGATACTGAGTTCCTGACTATATCACTTAGTGACAAGTTGTGTTATAGTTCAAAAATGCCCTCACTTTTCAACATTCATATATATTTGCCTTTAAATAGGTCACCTGTTGTGTATTATGAGGAGGTAGTTCTGACACGAGGTCATTTGTCTGTATTGATTGTTCTGCCAAGAAGAGAAGCACCACGGTGGTTGTTTCTGTCGCTTTCCAAGGCAGTATTCCTTCAGGTTCTCCTAGCATCCAGTTCACCAACTACTGGTATTGGAAAGTCATCTTAAAAACACTCAAAATTCACTTCCAATAATTCTTGCTTTACCTGAACAGTGTTCAAGGCTATACATCAAATAATCTTGAAGGAAAAATGTTAAACAAAGACATAAATTTTAACTCCTGTTCGAAGTGATGAAGAGGTGGAAACACATTGCTACCTTATGTAGAAAGCATTTCAAAATATCCTACCCTTGCCCTTCACAGAGAATAGGAGGACAGCATTGAGGTTGGTTGTGAAAAGCTGGTGGCTAAAGATCTTAGCACAACCGAAAAACCTGGAATGACTACATGTCTTCTTTCAGCATAGGTTCCACCAGACCATGAGTCTGTTGAAACTGTCATACTTTAAGCTGAAGACAGTAGCTAGGATCACCATCTGCTATTTGGTGAGCCACTCCTTCCATCAGCCCTGCCCCAGTGACATCGGTATTTATTAAAGGTCAGTTGCTTTAGAATGGAGATTGACACCCAGATATGTGAGTGCAGGCTGTCCACAGACAGTGCCAGCTGTTGACACAATGCTCTGAAAATGACCTTTTGCACATTGATATTTATGATCCATTCCTGATTATTTCATATGTGGAATATCATGCAGTTTTACCAATGGGAGTGGGTGAGGCCCATCCCAAACACTGAGACACAGGAGGAACAAGCATGCCAGTATTCTCAAGCATCTCAGCAATATTTCCTGAGTATCATGTTAGAATGAGCCAGTCTCTATTGCTTTAACAGTCCAGGGCGCTTTCCCCAGGAGACCAAGCAAATTAACAGGACCATCAGCTTGAAAAAAGAACCAACTCTTATCTGAATTCATTGGATCCTGTTTCATGTCTGTCATAAAATATAATACGAGGAAGAACTATGGACATCTATGTGCAGAGGCAGCATAGATGGAGCTGCATCTGCCTTGTACCTCCCTAAAACCTATTCTTGCATTTTATTATCTTTTAGTTGAAGTGCAGAAAAACTATGTATTTTCCCAGCTATGTCCTTGGGAATTCTAGGAAGCAAGCATTTTCTCTTCAGTTTTCCATCCATGACCCAGACAGAACAATGCATGGTATGGTGTTGCCAAGTGGCTGTCAGAGCAGCTTGACTACACCAATAAAAGAGTTGATTAGTATGTGTTGCAGATATTGGCCCCCTAGAAGCTTGAATGTATTGATGTTTTACATTAAAATTCTTAGATTAACTTGGAACTTCTCAGAGATTGTAAAGAATAATTTATTCTGATACTATAGGCTGGTTGATCTTATGGAGCAGTGTTTTCTTTCCTAGTCCTGATTCTTTCCAACATACAGTCTCAGTTAATTCTTTGCAATAAAAGGAGAACTTCAGCTGACCAATGCATTTGATTAATGAGTAGGAAGGTGTCCTAAGGACAAGGTTTTCGTGTATGCAGAGGGATGATGGTAGAGCGTGCTTCTTTTGAAGCAGCAGAGAGGAAAAAATTTGCAATTATCAACTGAGCATAAAACAGTAGCAAGACCAGAGGGTTTTCATATGTCCCATCTCAGAGATGCTTGCTTGCATCTTCACTAGTTTCTTGTCTTGAATTGTAGATTTCTCAGGGCAGGACAGAACTCTTGCCAAAGAGTTCTTTGTGCACAGCTGAGAGCTGGATTAAAATGCTATAATTTCAGAGATGAAGATAACCTTGTTCTTAAAATCCATAGTTAATGGCTCTAAGTGTTACCCTAATCCTATATGAACCAAATATCTGTTGAATTGGTTTATTCCCATTTAGGAAGCTTTCAAAAACTCAACTTGAATCACAGTAATAATTTAAGAAATGGTGTAAACATCAAATTCAGTGAACCATGATTATACACTGGCACATTATAAAATTGGGTTATCTGTATCTGTTTTGCATGTACATTACAGAGAAAACTCTGGATATATGTGCATTTTATTGCAAGCAGCTACAGCAAGGACAGTTGCCTCACTGCCCAACATACATCATTTTATGAACATGAAAATACAGCTTCTTATCTGAAGAGCCTGTCCTGCAGTTTTCACTAAACTATCAATGACTTTAAAAAACAGGGCCTTGATAGTTCATAGTTTGAATAAGAAATCAGCATTTGGAACTCTATACAAACTTTGTATAAAGAAGTATCTGAAGTGGATTGTTGTGGAACAACAATCAAAAAAAATTAGAGTGGACCCATATATGACAACCCAAACAATTTGTCACCTAATGTCTATGATTGCTACTAGGAAAGCAAACACAAACATTGGCTCCTGATATTTATTTTAGATACAAAGAAGCAGTCAAGATACTCCATATTTTTATTGTCAGCAAAATAGATCTCATTTAACTACAAGCAACTGGATCAAAACATTCATTCTTATCACATTATCATAAACTTCAGTAAGGTAGAAGACAGTTTGAGGTTAGCACTTTCAGGGAGGGGAGGAATATCTGCTTTGAAATCATTGCAATATTGTCATGAGGGAGAGGAAAGACACCTTGCAACAGCAAGGAGCAGCAATACTGTTTCAGAATTTTAGGATATAACTACATCAAAAAGCACAAAACTTGTAGCATATCTTCAAGCAGCATATTAATCCAGAATATTACAGCGAAAGTGCTTTGCCTCTGTGTGACTGCAGTCACTGCTATTGCTGAGTCAGAGCCAGATTGCATTGAAACAGCTCAAAGGTTATTCCAGTGCCTCCTATTACTTCATCACCTGAGATTCACACAGGTGCACTTCATGTACATATGTCCTAATGAAAGAGGCTAGGTATTCCACATTGACATATTAAATTTAGTATTTCCAACAACTGGTGTGCCCGTTACATCTGTTGAATTTTCACACTTCTAATTTTCTTCTGTAGCTGTTTATCCTACAATAAATAAAATTATTCTAAAAATCATTGATCATCAACAAAAGACTGGGGGATCAATTTACTATTGGTCAAATATTCTGTCCCCTTTTGCACAAGGTCTTTTTCCAGGTTTTTTGTTTTTTTTTTTTAATATGCAAGTCAGTTTAGGAAACTGGAAGTCAAATTCCAATAGGAGCCAGTAAGAAATTTTTTTTACAAGAGTGGTGAAATACTGAAACAGGTTTCCCAGAGAAGTGGTAGATGCACCATCTCTGGAAACATTCAAGGTCTGGTTGGACAGGGCTTTGAGAAACTTGATCCAGTTGAAGATGTGCCTGCTCAGTTTCTGGGCTACACGATCTTTAAAGGGATTGTCTATCCTATTTACATTAGGCAACTCCAAAGACAGAAAATCAATCACACAGTTCTGATGCTGTTATATGCAGGGGTTCTGTGCAGGGAGTTTGAAAGCTGACTATCACAGGATGCAATTTTATGAAAGAAG
>VWZT01004850.1:56581-81309 GCA_013397055.1 Pachycephala philippinensis | reverse complement strand
AAAAAAAATATGCTGCTGGCTTTTTTCTTTTCTTTTTATGGAGAGCAGACACTAAAATCAAAAAAGGCCTGACACTGGTAATTGAGTTATGTTCTGCCTCCTGCAATGTCAAAGTGTTGCTTTAATTTCTAAGATCAAATTTCTCAATGTTTATAGCAATGAAGAAGAATGAAAAATCAGAAAATCAGAACCAGGGCTTACACAGCTTGTACTTCAACCTACCTTTATTATTATTACTACTATTATGATTATTATGATTATTATGATTATTATTATTATTATTATTTTGTCACAAGGGGGAGTTCTTTTGTAGAAATGACAGTACATTGTTCCATTGCGATTGTATTTCAGTGGTTTTCAAACTAGTAAAAATTCTACTGTATTTGGGGGCAGGGATAGGATGGGGAAATCATCAGTTCTCCCCTTCTTGCTATTTCCTATTCACTGTGAAATAAAATTAATCTACAATCAGAGCTACATTTCACAGTTCTGGTTAATGTACCACATTGCTCCCATTTCCAAAGATCACCAGTATAATGCCAAAAGGTTTTGGGAAGGACTGACAGCACTTCAGTGACTGAGACCAGGCAACACCTTCAATTCAATAACGAGTCAACTCAAAAGCATACAGTTGAATTCCAGAGTGACAGCCTTCTGTTTGTCTTCCACTGGAGCACAAAAAAAGAATACACATTCAAGTAAGAGAAAGTGGCCATTTAAATAAATACACATGATTGCAACGATCATAATACTCATCACAGCACCTGCAAGTGAGAAGATGTAGGAGAGGTTTGCAGTGATACTTCAATACAATCAGAAATCCACTGGATTCAGCTTTTCCATTGTCTGCTTTGATTATCACAGGGTGATTTGGCTCAAAGTCTAGCTCTAGATAATAGTCTTTAATTTCTTAAAGAAAAAAGTTGCTGTTACTAGTCCTGTTGGAAGGAAATGTTAAGACCATGGATTGCTTTCTGCTTAACTTCTGCTACTGGAATGAAACTCCGCACTCCTGAGGATACAAAAAAACCTGAAATGACTGTCCATTTCTCTGAACATTCCTTCATTTTTCTTAAAGTGGCCGGAGGCAGATGATAATCTGACAGACTGGCACAGTGTCATGCCTGGAAGGGATCTGTGTGGATGCCTCAGTTGTTCATTGGATAGTTTTAGACTTTCAGAGAGAGACAGAGAGAGAGAGCACCAGTTTCTGAACTGTCTCTGCAATAGCTCTTATTCATCTATCCAACATCTCCTCACCATTTCTTTCCGTGTTATATAGGAGCTCACTACTCAACCTTGATGGCTCAGTTATGAGTCAGGGAACTATGGTCCAGAAACCTACCCTTCCACAGAAAACAAAAGACCAGCTTTAGCTTACTTTGGAGATAAATAGCTCTGCTGAAATTTCACACTGCTGAAAGTCACCTAACAAGCTCATACACTCTCTCAATCGGAAAAGAAGTTTCCACTTCAGAATCCTCCCAGGAACAGCAATTACTTCTTTTCAAAAGCTTAAAGTGCATTCATGTGACGAAAAATTAAAACAAACAAACAAACCAAAACATCCATCACCAATAAAAAATCCAAACAAGCAAACCAAACCAAAAACAAAACAGTCCTGCTAAGCCAGAAATGTTGAAACTGCAGTTAATGGAGACTGCCTTTCTTCAGAGGGCAAAATCTGTCAGGCCCTGAATGCCAGCTGAGTAGTTACAGTCCTTTTTAATCATCACAGTGTCAACAACTACCCTCATTCCTGAGATCAGTTACAGGGTTTGTGGGGTTTTTGAGGGTTTGGGGTTTTTTTCTGTTCTGTACCAAATCATGAATCAGAACTTCGGTCATTCTTTGCTATGAGAGCATTGCAATTTTGTGTAACTGGGGGGAAAGATTATACTCTATGTAACAGTCTGGAAGAGAGCTTACTGATCACTTCTTCAAAAATGGATGAAATCCCATTGCAGGCTTCTTTTGATCATTTGCATTACACAGCTCAACAAGCCCATCAGCTTGGTGCAAATACCAGTGCAATTACAGAGACACTTAAAAGGAGGAGAGAAAAAATTGCATTCTTTTATCATAGCACAGATGCCATGAACTGCTCACAAATCTTCACCAGCAGAGCTCTTCTAGGCTGACGAATGTGTGTGGCATGATGGGGAGTGTATGAACAGCTGTAAAAGACAACTGTTGTGGCAAGAGGGATCCATCTTGTGGTGTGAAAATAGAGGCTTCTTAGACATCATAGACCTCCTCGTCCACAGCAGGACCGACCTCTCCACAAAGCTGGCGGAAGGTGTTACGCCTCAGGATCTCCCAGCCACGGTGAGAACTAGTTCTGGATGTGCTCCGTGACAGCGACAGAGCAGACAGTTCCTTCTTGCACAGGGTGTCCCCATTGGTTTCCAGCTTTTCTGAACCTTTGTCATAGTTATCCCTATCCTGAGCCTTAAATGCCTCTGTGTATCGGATCATCTTGTGTTTGTTGGGATCAACCCTGTCTTCGATTCTGCAAGAGAATTGAAAAATATAAACTGAATGAAGTAGGAAAGCGCCAGCTTATCAACAAAACCCATCCAAGAAACAGGCCTACTGACACAGACATTCCAGGAAAATCTGCACAGGTAACTGATTATAGGCAGGATGTGAGGGGCTACTAGCACAGTTATCTCCTAGACCTTCATCCCCGTCATTGACTTCAGGACCAATGTCTGCCCATGGTTTCTTGTCCTTTAACTCATTTCCCAGTTGTGATTTGCCCTTTCCATTTTGCCAGCTGTAAACAGTTGGCAGGCCTTGTATATATATAACTTATACTACGTATATTAACATTGTACATATGTTAACTTATTTTCTCTGTTCTTGACTTTCCTCCTCTGATACTCTATGGCTGCTACCCTCAGGGTGTCACTCATCTCTTGTTGAACTTTTATTCAACTGCTCCACTTCCACCAATCCTTCTCTACATTACTTATAGACTGTCTCCTGAATTACTATCCCACACATATATAACGAACACCCATGTGATTTGACAGAACTAAATCACAGCAACACTCTTTTCTCACAGCATCCAGTGAATAATTGGCATTCCCAATAATTCCCAGTGAATTTCTGGGATATTGCTCTTGCAATATATTGTTATATTCCATGCCTTGGACTGAAAGTATTGCATACTGGCACCATTTTAAGTCTGCTTGTTCTGCCCAGTAAATCTGAAAATCCACAAGGCTCAGTTGTCTGCAAAACCTGCAGATAGTCCTGCGCAGGGCCAGGAGTTGGACTTTGATGATCCTTGTGAGTCCCTTCCAACTCAGGATATTCTATGATTCTATGATTCATACAGCCACCACTCCCCCTTCTGGCTTTGTCAGCAAAAGATGGCACAGTTAGAAAAGGCAAATGCCCAAAAGTTATATCTTTTCTCACCTGGCGTAAATATTGATTAAAATCAGAAACAATGAGGAATTTAGTGTTATCTAGACTACAGACAGTTTTTTAGTTCAGAGCCTAAACTGAAATCCTGTGCCTTTGCCACCTGATGCAGTCATTGCAAAATATAACATATTTACTAGGGTCACACGAGAAAGCAATTTTGACTTTATTATTCCTGTTCTGATTTTGAGTCATTCACAGGGCAGGTCATTGCTGCTGAATGCCTGATAGATCGATTCTGCCTTTGCCATTTCATGTATCTAAAGGACAGGGACAGCCAACCAAGCACAGCAAGTAAAGTTTCATGATACTCATTATAAGAAGTTTGAAAGAAAAATTCAGGTCTTATAACCCATGTAGTTTCTGGAGTCTGTCCAATGTGACTACTGGATGAGCAGGCATCAGCTGATTTCACGAGGAAATGCACAGCAGAGCTTTCTGAGGGGGACAGTGCTTATCCATCTGTCAGTCAGAGACAGAAAACAGATTGGGGTCCGTATTCTGTAAGGGAAGCACTTCAAACACTCCCTAGGCCACTGGAAAGGCTCTTTATTAGCACCCATTCATTGGGCTCTTCTTGTTGGATCCTTACACTCCAAGGTAACTCACCTGAGATACCATCGGTCCCCCAGCCCGAACTCCCGCCCACAGATTCCCGAGCGAGGCCAGAGGCACCGTGGCAGTTTCCGCTCCAACATGACAGTGGTAGCAACAACCTTTGGAATGAGAAAAAAGAAAAAACTCAGACGAATTAGAAAAAAAATCAGACTCTCTTTCAAAAATATTAGTTTAATGGGCACCAACCCATACCGTACTTTATTACAGCTCCTTATGGAATAAAAAAAATTATAGAGTCTGTACTCCATTCCTTATAAGGCAGTCACTAATTTAGGTCTAACTGTGACATGTTTTGAAAAATTAATGGTGGTCTTAAAACACTGTTCAATTTCTCTCCTTTTATACCTCATGGCAATGAATAGGGTAATTAATTGCAAGTTAGAGAAGAGTATCTGTACCCACTTTAATTATCATCAGAATTTACCACTGTGGCCACATGACTACATTTAACCATTTGTCTGACTGCTTTCTCACAGAAAAGTATAGGAAATGTATTTCCTGTTGGTTAGCTATAGAACTGGTTGAATTTCTTTGCCTTTTGACCAAGGTAGTCAGGCCAACTTCTTTTAATGGAGCAAAAGACATTTCTGGCCTTCCTATAATCATTACCTAGTGTTCTATCCCCCCTCAGTCAATTCCTATAATTATAATTTAACTCTCAATTATACAGAAATGTGATTTACAAAAAAAAGGATGCGACTTTAATTCTATTTAACAAGAGATTCCGTGTATGGGGAACAAACATCTAGGGAGACACAAGCTGGACAAGAAAGACTGCTGGGCTTCTAGCTGTTATTTGAAATAAGGTAGGAATGCCCACCTTAACTAGATTACCTGGGCTCTCCAGAGCTCATCCTGCTCATGGGCCACTCTCCAGTGGGTGTCCCCCATCATGGCAATTAACAAGTTGAGCATAAGGAGGGTGGCAATGATGGCGAAAGCAAAGTACACCACGCTGTACATAAAGGGCAGGTCCACATCGTAGTTCGCAGGGCCATCAATGATAGTGAGGAACAGCTCAAAAGTGGTGAACAAGGACATGGGATAGTTGTAGAACTGCCCAAGGTTTTCAGGGTTCTCTGTCTGGAAGATGATGTAAAAAGCTGAACGAGAGCAATTGGGAGAAAAAAGAGAGAGTTTAACAACAGGAATCACATTCCAGGAGGAATAACGGAATCCTGTAAGAGATTCTGACAAAAAAAAAGTTGGTCTGGGCAGGACCTGCAAGTGTTTCTATGCAAGGACAAATCCCTCATTAGAATCACTGGTCTCCATGATAAAATAACCCAAAATTACTATGATTATTTATTTATTTCTCAAAGTAGTGATCTTTTCATCCTCAAGGATATGATAAAACTATGTGTGTTAATCTAATTTTCTACAGACAAATATCATAAATGCAGTATGTTTTTAAACCTTGACTTAAAAATATACGGAATTATCTGAATTATCCTGATTTTTATTACCCTGGAAAGAGCAAGAATTGAAAACCAAACTGATGAGAAGAGAAATCAGTACTGGGAAAATGACCATGCTCAGAGAAATAGAAGCTATGCGTCATCACCAGCTTTTCCAGATATTCAGAGGGCAATCAGAGATTAAATCAAAGCCCACAGTCCTAATTAATAACAAAGCAGCTGGCAGGGGTAACATACGATTATTTTCTCTTTGTAGACTCACCTGATGCAAAGCCAAGTATCACCACAGCCATGAGCCAGCAAAAGCGCATAAGATCTCCAAATATCATCTGTAGAGCAAAGACAGAGCCACCATGAGGCCCAACTGTCCCACCAAGTCACAGTGCAACCCTACGTAAACCTTCTTTTAGATTTTAAGACCGTGAGTGGACTAAAGGAAACTTTTGCACTAAAGAGAGAATGTGGAAGTTCTAAAATGCTCTGTGCAGACAAGATCTTTTCCATTTGACATTAATGCAAAATTAAGCAAACAGTCCTGAGGGAGAAAAAAATGCTCTTACAGGTCTCCCTATCTGCAAAGAGGTGTCAGGACAGCCCATATGTGTTTGTGTCTCACACCTTCTGGATCATGATGGTGAAAGGTCCGAGCATCTGGAAGCCTCGAGCGAAGTACATGACGTTGCACCATCCCAGCACCAGGGCGAAGGACATGGGCACCACCTCCCCAGTTGTGCTGGTGAGACGCATCACCATGGTTACCAGAATCATGCAGGCATATGTGATGCTGCAAAGAAGAAGAGACAGCGAAAAAAAGTTCAGTAAAGGAAATATCTGCCAAACCATTAAGAGAAATAAATCCAGAGAAGGAATACTTTAAAAACATGGAGAAAGAAACTCATCTGGCAAAAGAGAGCAGTGGGGAAAATGAGAGACAACGTATTTATTAGACTTACTGTGTTCTGTACTTACACAATTATGTGGAAAGGCCCTCCTAGGATTGTTTGTCCAAAGTATTTCGCTGCTCCAACTCTAAGGATATCTGGAATCTAAGAGAGACATCCTGTTAACTTAAGGACTCAGACAGTTTCCATCATATTACTAAATGTCATGGTAACCACCAATATTCACACGTTATTAGGGTCAGCCACATCTCCTTTGATGGATCGATTTCTACGTTACTTTAAAATCAGAATGGTTGAGCCAGGTGGGCCCTTCTTGGGATGAGACAGAGGTTGCTGAAAAATCTAAGAATGCTTGGGCAGATTGAGAGACATGTCGCAGAGAGGTGCCTCAGTAACAAAGACAAAAAAGACCTTATTGGGGAATCAAAGGAGTTTGTTACAATTCACACTGTGCTAGTTGTAGCCTTAGCCCCTGAGTCCTGACTAAGCACAGGAAGAAGGACTTGTCCCCTGGAACATATCATAGAATCTAAACTGCACACTGCACTCAAGCTGAGGTCACACCAGTGCAGAGCACAGAGGGGACAATCATCTCCTTTGACCAGCTGGTGATACTGTGCCTGATGCACCACATACAGGCAGAAAGCTGTTTACAAGACCTGTTTTATTTTCAGTTCTTCCTGACATGCTTTTAGTTTTCTCACAAAAGTTTCAATCTTTTATTTCCTATTATAATAAAATCAAGTGGGGGGTGGTGGAGAAGGGCTCCTGTTACAAATCCATAGAGTAACTGATCTCCAATTAAATATAAACTTTTCTGTTTATGCACAGAAATCACTTCACCCAGCACCCCTAAACACAGGAATATTTATGGGTACTGGGTGAAGCAACATCTGGGAGTCAGCTGGACCATGGATGGTGCTAACAGGAACTGTGGATTACCCTGCAGACAGTATTTGAGAGTTCAACCAATCCTTCTAATTGCTTCTTCCACACCTGGAGTCTTACTAGGACACTGTCACAACTTCTGTCTCATCTAATAGATACTGTTGGCAATGCCTATTGCCACAGACCTGTGTCGAAGTACTCAGACTAAGCAAATAAGCCCTACCAAATAGTGAGCACAAATTCATGTTTGTCTAGTAAGTAAAATCTGCCTTGATGAAACTTGAAACTGTATAGCTCACTGTTTCTCTTACCTCGAGAACCAAAATTACTACAGCTCCAATGACTGTGATCAGCTCCCCCACCAGCCTCAGCTCATCCTCATATGCCACATAAGATTCCTGAAAAAAAAGTTAATGGAAGTTACAATTAGACTTTAAAGAAAGTGAAAGTTAATTTAAAAAGAGAATGGGGGAGAAGAAAGCCTATTGTTACTATAATAAACATGAGTAGATGTGGCAGTGCCAGAGGAACCAGCCCAGCCCCAGCAATGGAGGACAGAGCACACCTCCTATCCTCCCTGAAAAAGGTCAGCTGGCTGAAAGAGAGGAGGAGGACAGCTGCAATAGCTGGGCACTGGGGAAGGCTTGGACTTTCCAGTTGAGTAGGTTAGATGGGAATTGCCCAATGGGGGCTCTGATGCCTACAGTCCCAGTACCTGAAGCATTTTCTGGACATAGACCGTGTTGTCCCTGCTGCTGGTTCTGTTGCCAGTCCGGGGTTTCAGAGGCCGGTAGACACAGCACATGGTGAAGCAGACCATGTAGAGGATGTAGAATAAGGCCAGGAAACAGAAATAGGGACGACCATACATGTTCCACTTCAGGCTCACCAGCTCCTTCACAGGTGTTAAGTCCAAGATCTGGCGTGCCTGAGAAAGAGCAAAAGAAGGAATTAATTGCCAAAAGTGCACTGTTTCATAAACAGCATTCAAAAATTTTCCTGAGAGAGTGTTAACTAACTGTCCTCATCTACCCAACTCAGCATTACAAAACTGAATTTTCTTTGCAAAAGTGGAATGCTCTAGTGGGCATTGGATTTGCTCAGTTTGACAATAAAGAGCTTTGGAAAAAAGAAATATATCCTTCAGAGAACAGCTGTTGAATACCAGTGGGAAGTACAAGAAAAGCATGTTAGATACTGGAATAAATTTGTCCTCTGAGTAGGAACATAGAACTGAGGATGCCAGAATATTCCTGTCAGCACAACAACGCAAGTTTCTGTATCAGATGTTGTAAAATAAGAAAACTGAAACATTTTTCTAAAATATATTTGTACATGTCTAATGCTCTATGGCTTATGTAAAAATGCTACCTTTTAAGTTTCTGCCTTATTATCTGGGTGATAATTAATTGAATCATCTATATCAAGCCTTCAACTTATACTAGAAGACTGACAGAGCATAAGCAGGAGACAGGTGTACTTTACAACTGACTTATGAATTTGAGCCATACACTTTATTAAATATTTCTAGACTTACTTTGTATTTTAATGTTTAGGGGACCACTGCAATAAGTGAGAAGAAAATGTGAGTCAAATTGTTGTGACTGGGTTACTTTAAAGAAAAACCTCTTACTGTACTCTGGATGTTTTTCTTCTCTTGCTACAATGCCCTGTTTCCTCTAAGTCAGCCAAAAAATTCTGAGTGAACAAAGTACAAGGAATATGTGTGTTCCCATAAATGGACATGATTCTAACAAAACTCTTGAATGGCCTATGAAATATCCTAAAGGACCAAAATTGCATGAGAGAGAATCCACCTATAGGTGTTCTGGTTTCTGTAGGAGTCAGTATTCTAAAATTCTTTGCATGGGAGAGTAAATTTCATGTTCAAAGGGATGATACAAGTTTGAAGCTTACTATAATCTTCCTGTAGCTTAGTTCCCTTCTATTTTTTTTTACTTTTCACCCACTTCAAGATTGTAAAATATATCTTAATACCTCTGTGTCTATGCATTCCCCTTAATACAAGAGGAACCTGCTTCTGACTGGGGGCTAAAGAGGTTCCTCTAGTCCAATATTGAACAGGGAGGGGATGATGAATTGGGGTCACACATGGCATTCTTCTAGAGGAGACAGCAAACATTTTGGGCCAGATATACCAAATGCATAAAAGAATTACTAGTTTTGCATTAAAAAATTGCAACTGCACATATGTAAGAGCGTTCTGGAAAATAAATCATTATATCTCCTGATATTTGGGTACATCTTATATTCTGAAATTAGGATTCTTGGATCTGCATGCACTATATGAATGTTTCAGGATAAGAGAGAGGTACAATATTCTGCTTTCTTTTTAGGATTATGTTTTAGTCTTCTAAAGTGGACAACTTCTAAGACAGTTCTATTTTTTGCCATGGACTGCTTTTCCCTGGATTTCTGTATGTATCACCACTCATAGAAATTTAGAGGATTTCACATAAGAGCAGTTGAGAGCTCCACAGACATAGCAGCTCCATGGCAAAACTCTCCAGAAGCTCAAACTTTTATTAGAAAGGTTTGTCTAAAATTTTGATAGATGGAAATAATACAGGATGGGCAGATCTGTGCTAATTAAAGTGTCTTCTGATTCATTTCCTGTCCTGTTAGGATTATTTAAGGTCATTACCACTGATAGGGTTGTGCACCTTGAAAGTCCTATGGAGATCTGTCAAAGCTTGCCATTACACTCTGCTATTTTTGTCTTATTAGTCCCTTTACAAGGCTTTTGAGCCTACAGCAGGGGTAATTTGCCCACTTTGTTTTGAGTCGTAACCTGTCATTAAATGAAGGGAGTAATAACAATGAGTGGTTCCAAAATGCACTCCAGTTTAGGATTTCTGAATGTACTCCTGTCTCATAAGGACATTGTGGCAGTTAATCAGTATCACAGCTACAGGAAGATACTTGCTAGAGCTACTCTACAGGTTCTTAGTGTATCTTTGAGCCTCGTGAGAGAAAACCCTTTTCTGTGGTTTGCTCTTAGTTCTTTCAATAACTTGCAATTTTCACACCTCAGAAGAAACTGTATATAAAGCATCAGATGTAGCCAGATCATTAATAAACTCCTACACTTCACGTATTCTCTGCAGCTCATGGTACAAAGTCCTCGCTCTATGGATTATATCAGTGAGCTTGAACCTCCAAACTCATCATTCCTCTCCTTTTGTAATCACCATGGTCTGCACACAGAAAGCATGCAGTGGCCACAGTACCTCTCTCTTCTTGGTGGATACAATGAGCTCAAGGAAGGACTGATCTTCAGCCCAGGAGTCAATCTCTGTGATATCGTACAGCACAGTGGTCAAGGGGCCAAAAGACCAGAGATTCTGCTTCCGCTTCTGCATAAGGTATTGAAACATCTGAGGAGAAAAGAAGGGGGACAGATATCAGAAGCTTTCCAGTATATCGTGTATTTGCAATGAGAACAAATAAAGTTGTTAAAAACTCTTAATTATGACATATTTTCCTTGAACTTGGTAGCTGTTGTCGTTCCCATATCTCTCATGAACAATTACAGCAGGTTAAGAAGTGGAAGAAATTTTTCTGATTCCTCTTTGATTATTAGCTCATGCTTGATGTAAAGGATGAGTGTTTTTTTCTCTAAATTCTAATCAAACTGCTAAAGTTACTTGACACAGTTATACCTCCTGGCAATAGACTTCAGATGGAATTACATGTTGATTAGAAAAAAAAAATGTTTTAATACTCTTATATAAGTTATCAGAAAAGAGGTATGACAACGGAAATGATCCTGTCCGTTGTGAACCGACAGAAGAAACACTAACCACCTTTGTCTTTTCATTGAGTGGAAGGATGAGGGTTTACATTAAATGCTAAGATTTTGTCTATGAATAAATGCCTGTGGATACATGAAGAGGTTTCCCACGTGTCACATTTAGAGTAAGGAAATCTAGACAACAAAGACAATAATTTCAGTGAGCCTTTCAAAAAATTGCTTTGGCTGAATTTGTCTGTTAATACCTGTTTAATTCAGATGCTTCAAAAGTTGGGAAAAATATCTATTCTTTAAGCACTCATTTCTTTCATTAAGATAAAGAAATTTCTTATAAAGTGTTTTTGGGACCTACATAAGACTTCTGGAAAAAAAAGTCTTGTTAGGTATCTTCTACCCACTAAGAACATGCAGACTCCCTTGCTCTGAGTGATGTTATTTCAAGATCTCCATTTGTCTTTTGTACGGAGGCACCAGTGTCACACAAACTCACCACAGTGTTGCCCTCAACTCCAGCCAGTTTGAATGGAGTGAGCCCCTCATTGTTAGGAATCAGTTCAAGTGACCCCGGTCCCTCTTTGTTCCTGTCATAGGAAAGTATCAGGCTGTACATGTGGCAGGCAAACGTCTTATTAGGTTGGAGAACCAGGATGTGAAGAACAGTGTTACCTACGAAGGAAGCAGACTGGATAAAGTATCTGGAATACCCCAGCCCTGTGCAAAGATTGAGAATTCACCGATGGCTTTTATTTTCCTCATATCCCTCATCCCACAGCTGTTTCTAGGGAGAGAAGACTATCTGCATGCACAGATGACAGTCTGAATTAAAATGTCCAGATCCACTCTGTGCAATTCACTGAACCCCACAGCACATACCCAGAGAATCTTGAGCTCTAATGTCAGCTCCATTTTCAATGAGCAGCTGCACAATTTCCTCATTTCCCACACAGGCAGCAAATGATAAAACATGCTCTCCTGAAATGGAAGGGAGGGGGAGAAACAATATTAAGGATCCAGGAGGTAGGAGAGGTTGAAGCATGCTGAGGGAAAGCTATCCATGCTATAAAGCCTTAGGATATGAAAGGAGTTGTCACTTTAGGTAACTTGAAAATTTCCTGCTCCTGTCTTCATAGTGCTCAGAAAGGTAAAAAAGACCTGTCCCACACAACACTAATTGGAAGAAATGTTCTTTTCAGGGGTTTACCTCCATAAGAAGATGGACAAGAAATTTTCTGCTAGGAAGACACTAAATTACAATTTTCATACAATATATGCATTTATTTGCATACATGCAGATCTATAAAATCTGTATTATTTATATTTACATAACATTTACATACTCAGAAGAAGTCTTCCTGTCTGCTAAAAGGTGTGTGTCTGATGACACTTAGGAGCCCCTGTTTATCCACTTTAGATGGAGATTACAGTAAGCCTCCCCCATTCCCCCTCACCACTCTGCTGGTTCCCTCCTAGAGCAGCAAGGAGACAAATTAAGGCTGTACCAAAATAGAAAAGGTTCTGGGAGCTGCGCCTGAAGAAGTGCCCAGTGGCCCTTGATGTGCTGCCATTGGCTCCTCTCTTCAGCAAAGCCTTCACCAAGGAGGTGTTCTGGTTGGCTGCTGCGATGTGGAGAGCTGTCTGCCCTGCAAGACACAGAAACAAAACCTTGTCTTCCAAGAAAGCAGCTTCAGGCTGATCAGCAGCCTGCAGTTCACACATCAGTCATGGTAAATGGACAGCAGCTAAAGGAGTTAGCTTTGAAGTTATCCCCGTTGTGTGCAAAGGGTTGTCCTAGGGATTTTCCAGAGGTGCCATTCTAATTAAATCTTCTCATGAATTTATTAAAACTGACTTCACAAATTGCCAAAACACCCCAACAGGGTGCACTTTCTAGATTATTTTCCTAGGGAGAATCAAGACATGCCACACTCTTCCAGGAAGCAAACGGAAAGTTGTGAGATTGACTATGCTTTCCTTCATAAGAAATGAAGATAAGGTCAAGAAAAAACTCCCAAAGACTTTCTCTAATCCTTCAAACTAGGCTTTAGAATTTTTAAAACCCCATCATTATTATTTTAGTGGTTTTGAGATTCAGACTGGAATTTCTGTGTACTCAACCAGACGCATTCTTTAAAAATCTGGATAAGAGTCTAGCCTCAAAAGCAGTGGCCACATCCCTCATTTTCTCAACCAAATAACTACTTTTTGTCCTTTCAGGGGAGATGAGACAGATATCCCTTTTTTTACAAACGAGTATGTCAGAAAGCAAACTGTACATATCCTTGCAATCCCTTTGCAATCCCTTTCCAATCCCTTGCAATTCCCTGGCAAAGGCCTTTGCATGTTTGCACAAGTGTGTACTCATTTTTAATATAATTCCACCTTCCAAGAAAGGTCAGAAGCCATATGTATGTTGGTTTTGCTGTGTAACAGTTTAGCAACACATTGAACCAGGAACAGTATAAGCCAATTTCCTAAAAGTACAGGTAGTACTTCCCCCCCCCCCCCCCGCAGGGAATCCTGCCCATCCTCATTCCCAGTGTTATTACCTTCATAAACTTCTGATGTCATCCTCTCATTGATAAGCTCAGGAGCTGCTTCCATCAGAGCCACTGCTGCCTCCAGGTTATCATACATGGCAGCCACATGAAGGGCAGTCTCTCCCACTGCACCTAGAAACAGTAGGAGAAGCATGTGAATTGTTGAGACATTCAACCGTACGACACAAAAGCAGAAATAGATTTATTGAGGTGGGGAACTACAGGACTGCTATGCCCTCCCTTCAGTACTGCCTGGTACAGCCACATAACTGCACAGTCTCTGTCCTTCAACAAAATCTGAAAACTGAACAGAAACTTTAGGTGTTTGTAAGTGATGGCCGACCTCAGGCATGAAGTGAATGAGCAAAACCAAGCCAGAAAACTCACTTTGTTGCAAAGCTGCTGACATAGAGTTAAGTCATCTAAGTCTGCTGATGCAAATGTTTTAGCAAACTAACAAGCTACTCTCTGTAGGAAGCTCTTGCCTTCCACAGAAAACCACTTTTCTCAAGTAATTCCAGTTACCTCTCTGATAGATATCACATGTTCCGTCAGTGAGAAGTTTCCTAATGACAGCAAGGTTGTTCTCTTTGGCAGCCTGGAGGAGTGGGGATTCCCAGATCCTGTAGTCAAGAAAGAGTGGCTGATAAGGAACAAAGTCAAACACATGGTGCCTCTCTCCAGAGCTAGCATGGCCTTTGCTCGAGACAGTTTTTATCTGGAACATTTTCACTGAAAAATCAGCAATGCACATCTACCATCTGAGGTATTCTTTGAACGCACAGAAAAAGAACAGGAAAAAGCAGAGCAGTGCAATTATAAAAGCACAGTGAAGTTCATTATCTTTTGGTTTACTGACGCTGAACCATATGGTGGCAGCAGAGGGAAAGACAGGGAAACAACCAAAATGTTTCTTGTTTCTATAGCCCACATTACGAGGCGCAGAAATAGGGACTGATGGGTCACTGAAGCCGTCCTGCAAGCAGACAGTTACCTCAGGAGCCAGAAAAAGCCAGTTGCTTCTTCACACAGCACAAAAAATTAAAAAAAGGTCATCATCTAAATTGCTCCCATAGTGGATAGAAAAGGGCAAACAAGAATTCCATCTGTGTTCTGGCAACACCTCCTATAATTAAGAGACTGAGCTCTGAAATGTCGTTCTTCCATATACAAAGTTATGGAGAAAAATTTGACAGCTTAGCTATACTATTTTTTTCTCTAGTGCTGAGAGAATTGAGGAAATTTTTAAGAACTGAAATGTGTTCATGTCCTGGGAAAGAGCGTGTGCTCCAACGAGTTCCAGACAGAGTGGTTCACTTATAGCTGAAGCATGTCCTTGAGTCTTCCATGAGGATCTGGGTTATTTGAGTATATCCTTTGGGCTTGATGAAGAATTTATAACTACAGCCACCAAACTTCACTACAGCAAGGTCTTTGGAAGCAAACAACAGGTCAAGGGAGGTGATCCTCACCCTCTACTCAGCTCTGGTGAGGCCATACCTAGAATCCTGTATCCAGGTCTTAGCATCTTCAGTACAAAACACGTATGGAGCTACTGGAGAGAGTTCAGCAAAAGGCCACAGAGATGGTTATGAGAATAGAATGCCTCTCAGACAAGGAAAGGCTGAGAGAACTGTGACTGTTTAGCCTGGAGAAGAGAAGGCTCAGGTGATGTTCCTATCAATTTGCATAAGCACCTGAAGAGAGTTACCTGCAATGTTTGTTCAGCATCCAAACAAACTTTGCCAATGTTCAAAATCATGAGTTAGCCCCACAAAAGTAAAAAAAAAAAAAGAACAAAATTTACAAAACTGAGGTAAACATTTCTGTTATCCTTGAACATTTTCAGGTTAATCTTTTAATTCATAAACTAAAAAGTGGTTTGGAGTGGGCTTTTTGATTTTTTGATTTTATACAGATAAAGAATTATAAGTATCCCACATTCAGGAGATAAAGATTAAAGGGGAGGAAAGACACTCAAACCAACTGAAAAAATTTATGTCTCATGAGTTTTCACTATGAAATAGAAAGAGATTCCTCTCTCCCAACAGGAAAAGTTCAGTTTTAGATCTTTGTTCAAATTAAAATTTTGTGCTTTTATCTCACCCCTGCTGTTTTCTAGTACAGATGTTTAATTTGATCTTAATTATCTAGCGTGGCTCAGGTCAAGCTGTAAAGTGTGATGTGGAATAAGTCTAAGGATTACAGTAGGAAATGACAAATTCAAGCTGATATGAACAAGCATAACACCAGCCCTTGTTTTTCTACCAGCCTCTGTCTGTCCCTTTACTACCATCTAACAACTGCCAACAGTTGTCTTAAGCACACACACCCCAAAAAATGTGTGGGACAAATGCACATTTTTGTATTTTGCAGATACAGTAAATGCTTCCTCCTGGTGATGCTCCATGTATTCTGGTATTATTTAGTTACAAGATTTTGGGGATAAATACTCCATAAAGTAATAGGTGCTTTGCATTAAGTGGTAACACTGATGTGAGACTACATTGCCTGTGGATATAACTCTATTATAAGCCACAATAAAATCCACATCAGAGACACAGAGAATGTAAATGGCCCATTGCAAAAAATGTTTTCTTACAACTCATGCATCTTAAACACAGGACAGTTCAACAATTAAACGACAGGAAAACAGGCAACATGATTTCTGTAGCTTACAGGAATAGGCATTTCTTACTTTAAATTATTCTTTCATGAACAACAGGATCTTGAGTAAAAAAAATTTATATGCCACTATCTCTGGATTTAATCCACTCAAAATGTGAGAGTTCTGCTCTCCTTTGTAGTGGAAAGACTCTGTAGGCACTTGAGAAAACTTGGGGAATAAAGCAAAACAAAAAATATCAGAATTACACAGATAAATAGAAATCATTTGAGTAGGTATAAATTAAGGGACATGGGCTACAAGTAATAGAAGCATAACTGAACATCATGTTTATCATTCCACAAAATGAGCACTTCCTGTCACCAAAAACACCCCATTAAATAAGTCACTAGCAAATAAACTAGAAAACGCCTGAAGAGCAGAGGAGAAATAAAAACATTCAGGATAAAAAGAACCATCCTCAACAAATCAGGGAGCCATTCTGAGATATTTTTATGTGTCCTTCACACTCCTAGTTAGGGAAGTATTCCTTCTATAGCTTACTCATGCGTCAGTTTCATTAGTTACTAATGACAAGATGATTTCATGAGAAGATTGCATCTAGGATCAAACAAACAGGAACTAAATAAAGAGGCACTCTAAGCAAAAGTCGTAAGATTCAGTGTTAGTGAAGTCAGCTTGACACCTCTGCCACTATTTTGGCTGAGAAAGACTCTGTTGATGAAAAATATAAGTTTCAGAGGCAGGAAGTGGGAAAGAGGTGGGGTTCCAATAGTATACACAGTGCTACAATTAATGTGTTGATGCTTTACTGGGTAAGCCTTTATCCCTCAAATGACCTCAGAGAGAAGGAAGGATTGGGCAAGAGACAACATGGGAGGATACAAACACAATACCTTTCTCTCAAAAATTACCAAAGTTCTTGTAAACAACTAATTAAATCACAATACTGCTATGAGGAAGGCACCTAAAAAATAATATACTCAGCTTTTGGAAACTGAGGGCAATACTGTCAAACATTTCTTATTGTAGCAACCTCCAACTGGGCTTTAAGTGCCAGAGATCTCAGGCTGAAGAGCAAGCCAGAAGAGGAACCCAGAAATGTCTGCAAACATCATGGGACACTACCTGTGATGTCTCAAAGGTTCATGAGTTACATGTTCCTAACATATGCTTTTACTCTCATTTAATTTTCTGTCTCATAATTGGGGAAACATTTTACTCTCATTTAAAACATACCGTTCTAATTATCAACTAATTTTTAATATATTACAGCAATGTACTCAGCATATAAATGTCAAAAATTAGGGGAAGCAAATTTGCTAATATAAAAGATTAAATGAAATCACCTGAATTTAGAACCTCCAAAACATTTTCAGTTATTTAACTTCTGTATATTTAACCAATTTTTTCCTGACGGATCAAACACAGCACAAATTTTGCATTTTACTACTTGGGCCCCTTTGTGTGTCAAAGCAACAGCTGGCAAAATCTGTAACCTAAGTCTCTTAACAGAGCTGCCTACAGTAGATGCTCAGTTTCCATAAAGTATCATTATGTCACTGAATGGTGAGGCTGGCTTTCAGAAAATGATTCAGCAGACATATCTAGACACCTTGAGAGGATAATTCAGCACATCTAAGTTAAGCTCCTGTTCTAATCCTGTTCATCCCCTTCAACAGCTATGGAATCAAGGAATACTAAGCTCCTGATTTACCCAGCTAAGTTAAGTTTGTAACACTAGGCAGGCTGGATGTTGCCTTACAAGGATCACTTTAGGATAAGCACAGCTGCACAGCAAACCAGTAGTTCTGATGGGCAATGGGAACCACAACAGTATCCACCTGGATGTGCTCCTGGGTTCTTCCTGAGCTAAGGAATGTGTCTGAGTGGAGGCATTTAGTGAGCCTTGATCACACATTATTATCGGTCAGTTTTCTTCACAGATGATTCAATGATGTGCACTGGAAGCCGTGAGCTGTTTTTCCAATATAGGTGAGGGCAAAATCAGGAACACCCAAAAATCCATTGTGAAACACAGCGAAGATAAAATGTAGGTCAGATTCTGACTGAGGGAGTCATGTAAAATAGTTCTAAACAAGGTTAAAGATTTCACAAGCACTTTCTGCTGGCAATATGTACCCTTTTAGGTTTACAGCTTCTTAAGCACTTCTTTTGGAGTGCAGCCTGCTCATTTCACTTGTGGAGAGGTAGAGAATGTGAAGACTAGTAAATAAGTCTTAACTCTGTTATAAGAAGAAGAATTTGGATTGCTATGGTTATTCTTTCAAAACAGGTAAATCTATTATGTATGTGAACTGTCTGGACAACAACCAATCTGAAGCTTCTATTTCAAGACTGAATTCACCAGAAGTGCAATGAAGCATCTCTTTCTATTCTTCCTTTTTCAGATTCTACATCTTCAATCGTTCACCATATGGAATTTCCCTATTGTTTGCTCTGATTTAAGTTTGCTTCAAGCTTTATTCACATAGAGAGTCAGTTACTGAGGTTCTAAAGCTATTATTTTAACCTAAGCTATAAATTCATCAGCAGGATATTATTTTAGCTTTCTCTTCTTTCCCTGTTGTTCTCAGAATATCCATGCTCCACAATGCATCATGAAATTGCCAGAGGAGATTCATCTTCTCCATTCCTTCTGCTAGCACGTGCATGTAAATGTGTGAAAGCCCTCAGGAGAGCAGAGCGCTGCTCAGAGGAAGCTAACCAGCTGAAAGAGGATCAAAGCAATCACCTAGCAAGATGTCAAAGAAGGAGTTAGGGAATAATTGCATGAAGTGAAAAGGAGCCAGGTAACAGGGGCTTGGACAATCAACAGGGTCAGCAAATTTCTTCAGAACCAACAAGACTCAGCAAGTTAACTGGAACTCCTTGCCCATGTTTGTCAAAGCCCCTTCAGCTGAGAGTAAACAGAGCTTCTCTGGAAATAATTTAAACAGGTTAATAATTGCCAATGTCACTAGACAAGAAACTGATAGGGAATTCTTATCCCTTCAGATACTTAACTATCTACCACACAAAGCAATAGAAATCTTGATCAGTCATTTCCAGCAGAGCATTCTCCTTGTGTTAACTTCTTTTTTTTTCCAATTCTGCATCTGAGACCATCGTAAGAATAATCTCATGCTAGAACTGTTTTAATAGTTCAGAAGTTGTTAGTTGTTATTTATTATCACTGAATTAGTCATAAAACAAATTTGTTCTCTAATGTATAACCTCATTCTGCATCAAAACTTCCAGCCCTCCTCAACAGGGATTTTCTTCCGCTTTTATTCCAGGTTGTGTTTCTTACCCTGTGTCTAATCATTCTTTTCTAACAGCTTTTTAATTTGGGGTGGGTATTTTTTCAGGGCACAAATTTCATGTTTTCTTCTTCAAAAGGAAGCCTACAGTCAAGTTTAGAAAGTCAAATAACTTCCAAAATCTATGAGCCCGAGATGCATTTTAGGCTGAGTTTGGGTGTGTATATGTCTGTGCATTGCTGGGTAAACATGAATTCTGGAGGACCTTAGCACTTGTGAAATTAGGGAGACTGTTTTCCATTATTAGTCTCAAAACTTCCATTAGGATGAATATGTATCAGTAGAAGAAAAGACCAGAAATGCTGCTATTGATGCTTTTGAATTTATTTTATGTGCAGCAGCAGATGTTCCAGCCAATTGTTCTTTTCATCTTGACTATTCAGAAGCACTGTTGTTGAAACGAGGTAAAAATGAAGTGCTGGAACTGGAAGTTGGCATCTTTTATTTCACTGTCACCTTTGGGTGCAAAGGAACCAATTAATACTGACAAGCATTGTGGATTTTAAGACAGAACAATCCTATGTTAATTGTGGGCTGAAAATTCAGTAATGTTGTTTAGACAAATGAACGGCCAAACTGTGGGGACATCTCATTCCCTACCAGCTCGAGAAAGATTTCTGTAGAAGCTGAAGTCTCTCCATGTCCCTGTACAACTCTTAAACAACTCAGTTTACCAGTATTAGGCTGAGCTGCCTTTTTACTTGTGCCACATTTGTTTTCAGGGTAAGCAAAGTACCTCACTAATATGTCTGGGGGACTGAAGAGCCACCAAAGAATTAGGAAACTAAATATTTTATTGTGGCATCTTTGGAATGACCGTAGCTCTCTGCAAGTTATGCAAATTGTTCCAGGCACCTCTAATGCATTACTTATTATTTATCAATCAGAGTTATGGATACAGGCAATAGCAGGGGGGAAGATACTACATAGTTGTTATACTTTTACAGGTATTGGAACCATGTACTCACTTGCTCTCATTTTTATATTGCTTATTTTTTATGAACAGTGCAGTTCTCTTAGGCTGGAATTTCTAAAATCACATTCTAGGAGGAATTGGTTCACATTTCCTTAGAAACTCCTGCACTGAAAACAATTTCTAGAAGATCTATTACACTGTGACATGCATGTGATTCTTCTTCACCTTTATCAGGCCCAAATTTTCATAAGTATTTATCTTTTTGTTCTCTGTCACTATGAATTATGTTGAGGATTTATGTTCATATGCTTCAGGCTGTGTAGATCCCAGAGTTTGCTTCCAAAGATGATTCTAGAGAGGACATATGAGATGTGACCTCTGTCCCTGGGATTCCACACTGAGCTACAGGCTGTTTAAAAAGGAGAGTCTTCAATAGAGAGAAACCAGAAAATTAAAGCCAAATAAACTCAAAGTCCTCTGTAATGTTAGGAGATTTTATCGCATTTTCTGAAACTGGGGAATATTCCCCTGGGGAAATATTATGCAGTGCAGTATTAATCCCTCTCTGTGAATAATGCTTACTGCTTAGTAAGATTCAAAGAATTGTTTCACACAAAGAAAGAGAATGATCACCAATGCCAGGGAAGGTGACAACTACCAAAACAGTTAGTTTTCAGGTATTAGCACCAGTTGTCAGACAGAAAAAAAGCCTTATTCTTCTCTTGCAGACTTTCTGTGTGCAACCAGAGAATGCCAGTTAAATAGTAACATATTTACCACTGGCTTTCAATAAGACAATAGCAGAATTTAATCACTACTAATTACTGTATGTATTCCAACACCATTTTCACGAAGAAGAACTCAAGCTGAAGCCACAACACTGCAGTTCTATACCACAAAATGACAGGACGCAGCAAAAGCCCTTTTGGCTTACAACAGTTTTTCCACAAAAGCAGAGATTTTGTAAGAGTAGTTCCCATACACAAGTCACCAAAAAAGGTCTTCCTGTTGTGTTTTTCTATCTGCACATAACTATAAATGTGAAAGCAATTAAACTGATTCCAGTCCTCTGCAAAATGTTCTTTTTTTTTCTGCTCAAACTCTGAGCATCTCTGGGGACAGGAAAGGAAAGAGTAGGATAATAAGAGGAAGAACTGGTCCTGTCCCTCTTTAGGAAAAGACTTTTCACATATTGGCACCACGTAATTTGTGACCAAATAGCAGGCTAATCTGTATTAGCTGAAAGGTGTGGGAAACACATAGACCTAAAATGGTAGGGGAAAATCGTGTCCCCGTGCAACCCTGATTTCACAGACAGTGAATATTGTACCCACTACATGTGTTTTACAAAGAAAAATATTCTTCTTTATAAAGAAACACAGAAAAGTTAATTTGGGGCCAGTGGGACTGCCCTATAGTCATCTAAGAGAAGTTTATGCAGAAGGGTTTATATGACTAACATTTTTTCTGTTTTCCTCTATCAGTAGCAGCACACAAGATGTTCATGGGCCTGTAGCACATGACTGATGAGGACTGATGAGCAAAGAGAAGGTCCAATGGCACTCCAACAGCAGCCAATGTGAAAGGGAACAACCAAAAGGAAGGGGCCAAACCCTTCTTGGCAACAACAGATGGTAAACAAGGAACATCATCAAAATGTATGATTTTGGAGATTCAGGTTGAATATTTAGGAAAAAAAAACCCACCTTTTTCTCTAGGAGGTTACTACAGCACTGTAACAGGTACCTAAAGATATGGTGGAGTCTCTGTCCCGGGGAGCTTTCAAGACTGAGCTAGACAGAGCTTAAGCAATGTGATCTATTGCTGGCAATAGTTCAGCTCAAGTGGGAGGTTAGATAGAGATCAGCAGAGCTTCCTTCACATCTCTTTGACTTAAAAATATGAAGATAATGTTGTAATCATAAAAAGTTACTGTATTACAATTTATTGCTTATTGCTGTTAATTATTAGTATATAATCAATATAATTAATTTAATGTATTAATATATTTAGACTTCTATTTTCTACTCATTTGGATCTTACAGAATCTGCTGAGAACTTATTTTTAAGTTATCTGTGATGCTTTTCATAAACACACCAAAATGTAAACACTTCAGCATTCCACAGAAACACTATTGTTCCCGTTGTCCCTCCCATTTGAAGAGTATTTAAGTCCCACTGCTCTGAAGTAAACTGGAACAGGCTTTATTGCTTGGTCAGAAGTTAGATCACGTTATAGTTCTTTTCCTAAAGGTGTACTTTTGTCCCTCTTAAGATGCTTCCTTGCGTATTTCTATACATGTATGTGTATATACATATGTATAGATAGATTTTGTCCCATACAGCCACATTTTTGTACCCACAGATGTTCAGAGTTATGTGTGGAAAGAAAAAACAGATTTTACAAGCAACTGGAAGCAATTTGTTATTTGAGGACTGCAGCACTTGTGCATGCAGAAATGACAATGAAAACCAGATCCAGCTGTATTTCCATGAATAGTCCTACATTTCTGTGTGTGGAGGGAGTAACCCTGGACAGCAGTAACAAACAGCCTTGATTCAGTGTTTGCATGGGAAGACATAGGCAATCTTCTGGATAACCTAAGGTCTAAGAGGAGTCACTGTACATGTTGACACCCAGGTCTTAGGGTTGAGAAACCACAGTCTGACCCAGGACGTGTCTGACCCCCAAAATGTTCAACAACATTAAGCCTACTCTATCCCACAGTAAGAGCAACCTTTAGAGAGACAGAAAGCAAAATCCTCACAAACAAGCACCACTATTTCAGCTGACTGCAGCCTATACCTCACACACACTCCTAATAACAATAATAAGGTTAATGATAATGATGACAGTAATAATAATGATAATAATAATAATAATTAAAAACAAACCTTCATGCATTTTCCTTCGAGCTTTACCAATGAAGCAGGAAAGACAAGAGAATACATTATTAATTTGTGACTGAAGTCCTGCACTCAGGGTAATTCAATTTCGACCTGGTAAATCTACCTGTGAAAGCAGATAAGATTGGAACTCCAGAAGCATTCCACCTTGAAAGAAGAAATCTGATAGAGAAAAGTGCTCCAGGGTTGTTTAAAGTTTATCTACAGGCAGAAAAGCCTAAGGGAAAGAGTGAGAATCAGCTACAGGGAGAGCAACAAAAGAAAGGGAAGGCAAGGAGGCTGAAGTGCACTGTACCTTTTCTGCTGGAGTAAGTAGATTTCATCCTGATGTTTATCCCAGGATTTTTTGCCTTGCAGCTTCTGACTTAGTCCATTCCAGATCCGGGAATAGAAGGGATTGCTCTCCCCAAATAAAGGTACCCCCATATCACGTCCCTTTTTCTCTCTTGCCTAGCTGCCTGAAAGCCAGCAATCCCCACTTTGGAAAAAAATCAGGAAAGGCTCACTGCAGGTCACCACTCCTCCGCCCTCAGTTACTTACAAAGGAGACTGTCAGTCAGCTGCATCAGCTGATCAAAGTACATGTAAAAACACAAAATAAAATCACTTGTTCCTAGCAGACCATACCTTGAGCCTCATCAATTACTTAGTTTCCAAAATAGCCCAACCCAAAGGTGTGTCTGATTTAGAAGTAGCTCGCCAGCAGCCTACCCCTCTGAAGGACCCTGTATAGCACTGAAGAATTCATACAGCATCAAAGTCCTAGGCTTCTACTATTTTGATTTTGAAATCTAGAATTTAGAAGCAATCATCCTCCTTTTGTATCTCTGAATTCCTCTGGAAAGCAACATGTACGCAATTTTGAAATAGACAGCTGAGCAAGTCAGGCAAAACACCTTAAAGGTGAGTGAACATGTGGGAACGTGCCCTAAAAGACACAGGGCTCTGGGAAGGTAGCAGAGAGGAGGACACACCTCCCACCGCGGCTGGCTGCAAATCCCATTAAAGAAATTATCGTTACAGACACCACCTTCTCCACGTAAAACAAAATCACTTTACTCCACAAGCTGGAAGAAGAGTTTATGTAGATTAATGTGTAAACTTTACATACTTCATTTTCATTTAATGTTCTACAAACTCTCATTATTTCTTCCAGAAAAATCTTATTTAGGAAAAGTAAGAAAATTTCTTTTTAACAAAAACTTTTTTTTTCATTTAACAAAAACTTGATTTTGGTACAGAAAACCATATTCACGGTCAGAGAGTATTTGTCTGCAAAGCAGTAGAACAAATTTCAAAATGAAGAGACCTTCTTTGTGTGAAGAACCTGGAAGCTATGAAGGAGAAAAGAAAAAAAATAAGAAGTAAAAAAAAAGAGAAGAG
>VWZT01004850.1:16264-56545 GCA_013397055.1 Pachycephala philippinensis | reverse complement strand
GAGACGAGAGGAGAGGAGAGGAGAGGAGAGGAGAGGAGAGGAGAAGAGAAAGCTCCTAATTTCTAATCTTCTTTCCCTAAAGATTTGTCCTAATATTCTTGCAGCTTGAATCAACAGAAATATCCCTTCATTCCTACTCCTCCTGCAGTGGAAAAGAATTTTGTTCAGGGTACCTGGGCCTAGGTAGAATCAGTAGGTAAGGGAGAAAAGTGTGTAAAGCAATAGGACTGAGTCATCTCTTTGAAACTCCTGGTTTATTTAGAGGGTACTTAGAACTACAAAACCAGGATTAACATCCAAACTTCTGTAAACTCATGATGTATCCTATCCTACAAAAACATAAATTGCCACACAGAAAAAAACAATGCTTTAAGGCAAACTTGAGGAATCATATCCTGAAATGTAAGATTCACTGAGCTGACCCTTTCTAGGAGGAAGTGTCAAGTTAAGCTGTCATAGTGGGAAGAATATGTTACTTGCTGCATCGAGAGATTAGAGTTTATACCAGCCAGGTGTTTTGAGCATATATTGTGGTTTTAATAGTTTTTTTAAAGAATATCAATAATTAATCCCTCCTAACACTGTGAGGGGTTGGGGGGGGAAGCAACTCCTCTTGAAGTTGAGAAAGGTATTTAGATACTGAAGTGTTAAGTGCCTCTGACAGATGAGCACAATCTCTATTTCTCCCAAGCAGAGAATACTTTCTACTGTCTCTCCGAGCAGTACAAGCCCTAGAAGAGTGGTATCAGCAGAGCAGGAAAGCAGTGACTTATTCCTGCCTCCTCTAGGCAGCATTGCCACTCTGACAGCGTCCCTAAGGTACAAGAGATGAAGAACAGTCAGACAGCAGGTTGAGGAGGGTGTTCTTAGCTAACCATGGAGGCAACAGCTGCAGCAGCCAGGGCAGTCCCAGCAGCTGCAAACCAGTGTCTCAGGTGGACTCACCACACAGTCGTGGGTGGCTCATTAGAACTCTCATTATGGCCTCAGACTGCAGTAGAGCTGGCTCAATAGTTTCCCTTTACCCACTTGTATGAACATAAAGTCTAATACTGCAAAAGAGAGTTTTCTTGTAATTCGTGGTAGAGGGCATTTTCATTGGTGATAGAATACAGAGTTGAAAGGTGGATGAAATATGTAAGCATGTGTTATGGACTGAAACCTCTTTAGCAGATCATGACCATGCCACTTAAGCACTGCGGGGCTTTCAGTCTAGCAGGAGGCTGTAAACAGTTTATTTCAAAAACTAAGGACCTGATAAGGCTTTGTAGTTGAGGTGTGGATTGTAGGTCTATGCAGTTTTGGTGCATGTGGTTTTCCACATACCTGATAGGTGCTTTTAGGTCTTTGAATCCCTTTCCTCAGCTCCTGAGTCATGTTGTGACTGGCTCCTAGCCCTTTATCTCCTGATATTATTCTAGCTCTACTTGTTCCTTGTTCCAAGCTCCTACTGCAAACAGTGTCTTTATCCTGGCTGCCGGTGATGCCATTTACTGGTGTATGTCTTGACTTCTCTTGTTTCTGAAATGGGGTAATTCTGACTGACCTGATTCCTGGACTCTCTTGATTCCAGCTTGACCCCATCTAACAAATATGACAGCTGGTGTCAAAATCTCCTTACACACAAATTCCCTTCTATATCCATAGGCCATCCGTAGCAATGTAGGCAGGAAGAAATGCAGAGCACAACCTGTCCAAATGTGTTTCTCACACCACAGTGTCTAACAACACAAAATTAAAACAGACCAGCAATGGTGGAACAATGTTGGTTCTGTGCAGTTCAGTCACCCCACGGCTCTAGGCTATCTACCAATATCACACCTGGCACAGTCAGGATGTGCTGCCCTTTGCAGGACTATAGAAGCTGTGCAAATAAGCCAATGTGTGGAAATACTTCAGCAAGAACCAATCCCTATTTTCCCATACTTGCTATAAATACAACAGAGCAAAAAACCCACTTTTGTCACTGGGGATTGTGATCTTGCCAGAGACAATACTCTGCAATTTTTTATAGTGTAATGCATTTCTTTTAGGTCAGGCTTGAATTTTTAATTACTTTTTTTTAAAAAGCAAATCTGAATAGTTGAGTGTGAATCAGATGACTTCTGGTGAACCTGAAATTCAAGCTAGCATTTTCCAGCAACACACTTGAAAAGGAAAAATTATAAAAGGAGAATTATAGAAAAACACTTCAGGAAAATTTTTCATATAACTTCCAGTTTTGTTTTCATCCCAGTCACCTTCTCAGTCCCTTCTTTCTTTTCAAAAATAAATCAACACAGCTATTACCTGGCCTACTATAAAAGTAATTTCAGTGCTAATGTAGAGACAGATGTAATTTGCACAGTACATGGATTCCTTTCCTGCTGAATGTTCCTGACCCCTACATTCCATGTTCTTACAAAACTCCTGTTAACCTTCGTGGAAATTTTGAGTGCTGGAGGTATGTAAGATCAAATCCAATGTGGTTATCTGGTGACAAATCAGGATGAGAGTGCTTTTTTTTTTTATCTTACATGTTTTTTAGCGGAAGGGGGAGTTGCAAGAGCTGCATGATATTTTAAAGTTACTACAAAGATGTAAGTGTAATCCTGGTCTTTCACAAAATCCACAGGAATGCAAACTCTGAGTAGCAGGAAATGGAAAAGATAAAAGGCATTGTAAAAGTAAGGAAACCTATTGAACCTAAAGGAGAAACGAAATAAACTAGACATGGTAGATCTCCCCCATTTTGATCTTCTGAAAAGTTTTTTAAGGTTTCTGTTAAACATAAAAGATTATGTAATGAGTGGTATCAGGAGAACTTACACAAAGTGGCTTTTGAAGAGAAAGGGAAGAAAAGGAAGTAAACTCTTTTATTATGGTGAATTGAAATTTTCTTCTACATTTACCTTCCAAGTTTATCCCCCCACATCCATGTTAAGCATCTGGTAGACAAATAAAGTAGCATAATTAGATGCTTAACACATTCAGAGCCAGAGTAACCAAGTTATCTTGGCTAGAGTACAGACAACCCAAGTTTTATCTGTCAGAGATAAGCATTGCTCCAAACCATCTGCCTGGACAAATTTCCACACAAAGATTTGCGTGTTTTGCCACAGACTGCCAAGTCAATTCAGAAACTCTTCTTCTTCCACTTATTTCTCCGTGTCTTTTTTGCATATAATCTCTCTGAATCACATATCTGCTCAAATCTTAAAAACAAAAACAGTTTTTCTATTTTTTTCTCAAATTGACAAAAAAAAAAATCACTATACAAATCAGCTCTTAAAAATTCCCACTTCAGAAATCAGAAGAGAAATTCCGTCACTTCAGCAACAGCAAAAGCAAAGTGCATGGACTGCATTCCCAAGTTTAGACTACCATCTTAAGAGCAAGACGGGAAGTGCAACCTACAACCAGACCAGTCTTTCAACATTTCCCCGGTACATTTCTGGTTGTACTGCAATTCTTTGTCTGAAATCTCAACATCTAATAAAAGCTCTAAAGATGTGAGTTGTGAGAGAAAAGAATGAGAGCAGCAGAAGTGCAGGAAAAGCAATGACAACATTTTCTAAGTATAGAGAGAACACAGAAGAGAGTCAAGAATTCACCAAGTCAGCAGTAAACAGTGATGTAGTTTCTCCATGTCTGTAGCGGATAATCTTCCATCTGAGAAGATTGTAATAATAACTAGGCAGCAACTGCTTGATGTATTACAGATATGTTAGGGAATCCTGTTGGACTGTGGTATTTCCAGTTGTTCAAGTTATATATCTTTACTTGTGTAGCATAGGGAAACAAAGCTGTGGATGATGGTATGGAAATGCACAGCGTTATGTACAGTTTGATATCACACAGCTGAGTGGTGACACCTATCAAAAACCAAAACAAAGTAACAGAGGAAAATAACTAGATATTCCAGAAGCAGAATACTAGTGGTGTTATCTCCACCAGTCTTGAGAAACGCTTATCTTCACCAGATCTCATCTGCTGTGTAAATATGAATTACTTAACCACCAGTAAATCACAGGTAACCCAGCAACAGACATAATTTAACAATGCATTACAAACTCTATCAGGGCATAAGTGTCCTTGAAGGATCTACTCTATATGATGCAACTAATCCTGATGTGTAATTCCATGAATCCATCTCCTGGCCTGGAGGAGAGCAAAAGCCTAGAGGGAAGCTGGTTGTAAATAAAATATTACACTGAATTCCCTGAATTAACAGTGTGGCCTTGTTGTATGTGAACGTGTGTGTTGTAAGCCTGGTTAAGAGAGTTAAATGGGAGTGGTCTCTACTTCTTGACTCAGATTAGCAGAAGCAAGGACAAGTACTCATGGTGAGGAATGGCAGCAGAGGCACAGACTCCCTTGAAAGATGCATTCCCAAGGTCCTGGTCAGTTGGATGAGGGATCAGCGATAGCTCCATTGACTGTTACAGAACAGGAGCACAAAAATCACTAGATTTTGTCAAACCTACCCTGCCAACATTTGCAGCAGACTTTGCAGCATCTCCAGGAAAAGCCAAAAGATATTTGAAGACCTCTGACGACTGCAGTCTTGTTGGCAATGTGAAGGAGATCTCTCAGTGAAATAGGATCACCAAGAGTATTACTAATTCATAAAAAGCCTTGAATGAGGGAGTCGGTGGGATTTTACCTCACTGGGGAAGCTGAAGCAAGGATCCTGGATGGTTTTTTACTGCTGTGATTTGAAGAACTAGCTGAAGTCAGAAAGCTTTCCCATTAGTGAGTTGGGAAGCTTGTTTACGGGTGGTTTACACAGAGACCAATCCCCCAGCCTTCTGTCAAGGGAGGATGTCCCAGGGACTCATGTACTCAATAGAAGCAGAAGCATATCCCTTTGTAAAAGGTGGGTTGAGTAAATGTGAAACCAATAATCTACTCCTGCAGATAGGGAACTGGTAGTGGGTCCTAACACAAAAATACAGATAAAGAAAAAAATGGGCTTGGAACCTCACCTGGACTGTAGACTAACATAAAAATTGTGACAGTAGGGTTGTAAGGTATCGAGAGCCTTTTCATTTGGATTTCCTCAGAGGAGGTCTGGGATATCTCTAAACCAGCCCATATCAGAGTGGGAAAATTCATTAGCAAAAAAGACCACCTCACTAATTAGTTTTATTTTGTGGCCTGGAGTGCCACAAGAATTGCTACATCTTTCATTCAGTAACAGTAAAGTTCTGTGTATGAGTGGGTAGGCCCTGCTTTCTCAGTAGAAGTTCTCCTTGCTCCTAAAGGTACACAAAAATGTGAAAGTGTAGCTCTGGGGTGCATCCACAGCAATGGTCACCCCCAAATCTGTGGCCAGCAACATTTTTGCAGTTTGGAAAAAGGAAGAAGTTGGTGTAACAGCTGCTTGGATTTCATGCCTTACAGCATTGATTTCAGACTGGGTGTGAATAAACTAACTCCCAATTTCGTAGCTGGCATCAGGTTTAAAAAATTCTCTGAAACCTCTGAAGTATGAATACATCCTGATTTGATTCTAAGGTTTTTTGGGTCTTAGCCCATAGCAACTGTACTACTAAGTCAGGATAGCAGACAGGAAGTCAAACTTGGATTGTGACTGGGGTTTTTTTGTGACAACATGTGACACAACTTAGTAGCTGGAAAACACAGCTCTGAGTTATGCTGTTGTCCAAAGCACCATTAGGGGAACTCCTGAATACATGCTTTGGTGGAAGAGGAAGTATTTTGAAGGTAACTGCTGATGCAAAGGTTAAACTTTGGTCCTGACAAACAGGGGAAATCTGAGCCCTTTTAAATGTTTGTCTTTAAGAATATTTCATCCTGAGAGCAATTCCTGGTAGAGCCATTCAACTGTACATCTCAGATTACAGGGCTTGCTACAAATATCTGCAACCTGTGAAATCCCAGAGCAGAGTAAAAATCCTTGGTTTTATTCCTCTGCCCCACCTTGGTTAGGTCCCTGAGTGTACTAAAAGGCTTTAATGGTCCTGACCAGCCTCATCTGATATCTCCACCCTCATACTCATCACCTCAAAGTCTGTATGGTCTCCCACACAGCCTAGGTTTCCAGCTTTCCTTGGGTTTCCTTCCCCCTGCCTCCTCTGCTTTGCCAAATCTTGTCAAGGGTAGAGTGCATTTCTGCCCCACTCCTCCCCTCTTGTTTCTCAAGCCCACCCAGCCTTTATAGGGACCTCATAGGCACTCTGAGCTCTGCTACCCAGCCCCAATTTTCCCATGTTTTTTTTCTCTTTCTCAACAGTCTGTCCTTAGCTTTGTGTCCCCTGAAATCGTTCTATGGAAACCCACAACAACTAATCCACTCCGCTAACAGTCCTTCCTGACCCCAGAACCCTGCAAGATGTGAGGGCACTTTTGCTGGGAGGGGACACTTACTGTCGGGTTCCTGAGTGTACTAATGGGCTTTCATGGCCATGACCAGGCTAAACCAGGGCCTTAAAAAAAGCTACACACACACACACACACACACACACTCATATGATTACCCAGGAGCATAGAGCCCCGTTTAAGGTCTGTCTTGTGTCTTCAGCTCCTGCCTGCAGCTGTCCTTGTGTTTGGCCATGGGCTCCAGTGATCTGGCCCCTGACCTGCTGCCTGACTTCTAGCTTGACCTCACACTTGCCTTGTCAGCATGGATATATACCTTGTGATAAGCAGACCTTGTCGCCATCACTGGACATCATTCTGATCAATGGATTAACTTCCTGGCTTGATCTTAGACCTGCCTCACCACCATGAAATTGCCTGACAATCTGGGCTCGCTTGAGCAACCATCTCCAGGTCTGCCTACTCACCTTGCTCAAATAGTGTGGGACTGTACCCCAGCTGTGAGGCCCCTGTCCTGTCCAGTGTGAAGTCAGGCTCTGTTTCCCATCTGTTAGGATGCAGCCAGCCCTTGCTGCTTCCTAACACTTCCCTCACAATTTAAGAGGTCCTATAAATACCTCTGCACTTATTATTCTTTGAATTGTGGTATTGAAGATTGTCCTGGTGAAGTCTTGACCTGTTCTGAAAGTTTTGGCAGTAGCAGGAGATCATGGGCAGAGGTCAGATCTGACTGGTTGTTTGCAAATTAACTTAGAGAATCCATTGGTCCTAAAGCAGAAACAAATATTTCTGCTTATATGAACTTGTTGCTTTCCACAACAGAAAAGGAATAATCACTGAAAATGGTAGATTCCACTTAGGGTATATGAAGAGCTGCTTACAGATTTTTTCTGGTAGAGAAGTGACAAAGAAGACAGTGGTTTCTTGTTTTAACTATTGGAAGACTTTTGATTAGGTGAGTTTATCAGAGCAAGATCCCAAGCCAAAAGAGTTTAAAAAGAGTCTCCTCTGAGACAAAGCAAAGAAGCTAGATATGTTCCTCTCAAAGGGGTTATCCAGAAGAATATTCTTCAAGGTACTTGTTGCTGGGAAGGAACACTTACTGTTAGGTAATGGCCCGTTCAGAAGTATTTGTCTATCAATCAGCTTTGGTTAGCTAAGCCAGGGAAGGTTCAGGTTACTGTGTTACTGTGTTACTGTGTGAGTAATCCTGCTCTTTGTGCTCTTTGTGCGCAGATATGGTATTGCAATAGTTAAGATACTCAAGGGCTGCAGAACTCATTGCCCTGAGCTTCTGGGAAAAGGACTGTTATAGACCTCATGGAAAAATTTTATGGCAGAAACTGACGAGTGTTGTACGCAAAGGGAAACTGATCCAGGGAGATGGCAGTGAACTAAACTTAAAATAAAATTTTATAAGCACTGAGAAAGGAAATAACCAATCTCCTGCAAGTTGGAATTGGTTGGGTTTTATTTAATGCATTTATTAAAGTAACTACTAGAACCAAAAGAATTTACTTGCTTATTTGGTTGCTTATTAGGAATTTGTTATGTTCCCCTTTACTTCTGCTGGAAAAGTTGGTGGTTGAGATCTTTTTGTCTAAATTTTTGGTTTTTGTCAGATTCTGTTGTGTTCATCCTGTTTAATAATGCAGGATTCTTCTTCATATTCATGTTATCTGATTAGACGTTATCAGCTAATGAATTTTGAGCCTGATATACCACGACATCCAAAGACCTACAAGAGCTGTATTTGCATTAGTGATTTTTTTACCCTCATCCCCGCCAAGAAATTGAGAGAAATTTTACTCCACCACAGAAAGAGGTATGTTCTAACCACATAATTAAAGACAGATGAATGATCAAAATTAATCATCACACTCTTCCCCCTGAGAATGCTGAATATACCAGAAAGCTGTCCCCTGAAACAGATGTGCACTGATTAAAAACTGAGTACAGAACAAAATTATCCTGAGAAGTCAGGTCTTTGGCCACTTATACATACTCTAGGCATAGCTGAATTTTTCTGTTATGAGGAGTGTCCTGAAGCTTTTGAAGTGCATGCTTGCAGTGACAACTAACTACGTTCTGAAGTGGAAAGAAGTTCCATTGACTTACATAACCTGAATAGGACTGACATTTAGAAAACAAATTATTAGAGCAAGTGTTCTATCTTCATGAGAGAATCTGAGAACAGAATTTGAAATAAAAAGTTACCATTCCCTTTGCAAGTATGACTCATGACTTTTCCCAGGCAGAGGCTCATTTATAGCCTCCCTGAAGTCTCTTACTATCATTGGCAATGGACCAAACAATTAAATATGTTTAAATATTCCTTAAACTACATCTTCACCAAGGATATCTTTTTTTTATTGTTTAGATGATCCAAAATGACACCTTTTCCTTGAACTACCAACAAAACATCACTCATGCTGCTGAAGGGAGTATAGGTGATGTGACACAAAGATCACAACAAGGCACCACAAATTTGTTATCATAAGACAGCATCAGGAGGTGACTCAGTAGTAACACCATTTCTCCTTGATCCAGTCCTTATGTCCCAGTGTGGAAGTGTGGCCAGTGTACATCCACTATCACTAAACACAAGTTCAAGTCTCAATGTAACACCCAACAACTGAATAGCAAACGTAAATGTGTATTTTATCTTAGTTATTCCCAACAGTTTCCATAGTGAGTGTCCTAGTTTTTAACCTATTTATCTGTGAAACACAGCAGGAGCTGGTGGTGTGGGAGCTTTGACATGTCTCTGTGCCCTGCGTGTTAATTAGGAGAGACTGACTGACCTCTACTGGATTGATCAGAGTTCATTCACACTGTTGATGGTATCACAAATACAATCAAAGTACAGAGGGCACCTTCAGTAAACTGATGACCCCAAAGTGTGGGGAATGCTCACTGTACTGGAAGGCAGGGCTGCCATTCAGTGACTACTTGATAAAACTAATTAAGAGGCCAAAATGGATCTCATGGGGCTCGACAAATACTCAGCCCTGGATCCAGGCTAGGAAAACTACAGTCTAGGGGGAGATTGGCTGGGCACCATCTCTGCAGAAAAGAGTCTGCAAGTTGAACATGAGCCAGCAGGGTGTCCTTGCAGCAATGAAGGTCAACCACACGCTAGACTGCATTAACAATACTGTAGCCAGTGTGTCAAGAGAAATTATTGTTCCCTTCCATTTCAGAGGGGTTACACTGTGTCTAATAAGAGACTGAATCCAGGGTTGGGCTCCTCACACTGGCAAACAGGAGCACGTCAAACAGAGGGTCACCAGGATGGACAACACTGTTCAAGGGAAGACCAAGGGAGCTGCTTTTGTTTATCGTGGAGATCGCTTAAGGGGAGGGGAGGGGAAGAGAAGGGAAGGTACAGGACTAATTGCTGTGTCCAACTACCTTAAACAGGGTCATAGAGGTGATAGAACCAGACTCTTCTCAGAGGTACCAAGGAAAAAAAGCAACTTTCAAACATGGCAGTGAGGGTGATCCAGCAATACAATAGGTTGTCGAGAGAGGCTGTGACATCTCTGAGCTTTTCAAAACTCCATTGAACAGGACTCTGAGAAAGCTGATCCAGTTTTGATGTCAATATTGCTTTAAACAAGGATACCACAGCCTTTTTAAAGGTGATGAACCTATAGAAGTGCTTCTAAGTACTAAAAATTTGGCAAGTCTTTAAAATGTATTTTGTTAAGATATGAATGTTCTGTATCTAATCATTACTTATTCACTTGATGCTAGTGCATGCTAGAGCTGTACAGCCATCAAAATTACACCATTGTCATCTCCTCCAAACATTTGCCAAAGCAGTTACTGGAGGTGACCAACTATCCAAAAAATGTGACTCTGTTGTCCTGCACGGTCTTTTGTGTGAACCAGGTCTGCACACCTGAGTCCTCTGTGAACCAGCTTCCTTCTTAACCTGACATCTCTTGAAACCTCTACGAGCTTTGTGTTTATAGTTGGGAAGTATCTACGTCTCATCTGCTCCTCCTGGTTTCAGAGTCAAGTTGCTGGATGTTCAAGGCCATCATTCTCCAAATAGATGAAATGGTAGCATCACTTGGAGTGGGACCTTCATAAACACTAAATCACATCAGCTGAAGCCCTTAAGACAGCCATTTCCCATTCATACACCAGAGTAACAAGCATTAGTGCCCAAGTCCTTGCCCATCTTCTGATCTGAAGCCTGCAAGGTCAGAGGTCACGTCTTTAGAACTGCTGTAAGAACACTGTGTCCAGGTGACCTTCATCCAAACCCTGGGGAAAAGACCACAAAGTATTTTTCCGCCTGAACATCTCCTGTGCACCCACGGCATTTTTCCATAATTTGCCCTTTGGAGTCACCAAGTTTATTGAAAAAGAAAAGGTAACTGAATACACTTATTCAGTTTGGCTTCTCCTGTTTTGAATTACCAAGGAAAATAGTAATGCCTTAAAGCCTTCACTGCATCTTAAGTGTTTTCTGACGTCAGCTGTAAATATTGACTCCCAATCTATTTTTCACGTGATGCCATATACAAACTTCATTCGAAAACTGATTATCTCTATCACAGATCAGATCATAAGTGTTTTAGTTCCAGTTTTCAAAAAGTGGCATGTCACCTCTTGCTTTTTTCTTATTTAGGCTGTGTAGTGTATTAAATCATTCCTTGTTTGGAAATTTCCTTTTCCTAACTCTTTGACACATCTTCATTTCCACCATCCAGTAACAAAACTCTGATATCTGTTTCTTTTTCAGGAATAATGTGATCAGAACATGGAGTATGGGAAGCAGGTACATCAATACCCTAATGCATATAAAACCTGTAGGATTTACTTTGCCGACTCATACCCACAGCTCACAAAACTCTGCCAGCTTGCAGACCCATGAGTGCTCTGCAGCTCTGCTACAATTTCAGGGACACTTTTAGCTCCAAAACATTTCTGGTTAAGAGTGCCTTTGAAAAGGTTACATTTTTGTCAAGGAGAATTTAGAAAAAATAAACTGGAAGAAAAAACCTACCGACAAAAAAAATTTAATCTGTATTACTAAATTTCTTCTCTGAACTAGTAATTCCTCCAGGTATGGCAGCTATGTCTGACACTACCTATCCTGATTTCTTTGCCATGGTATGATGAACACAAACTCCAGGCTGCATTTTAGTTCGCATGGTGCCATACAACGAGTGTTAAAAATATCTTGGTGATGACTATAAACTGGGGCAATCTTTCAGCTTCTCTTATTTTGCTGCATTACCTGTGGGAGAGAAACCTCGTAATAATAAACAGAGCAATTATAATCTGACAATAAATCATAAGGTAATTTAATACTGAATAATTTAAATGGTCAGTTTTACCACAGCTATTTACCATATGTGAGTGGTATACATTGAGACTGTACCCAAGTGAACAGATTACTTTAAAAAACAGAGGAACTTATCACAGGGCTAATTAAAGATCATTTTGCAATTTTAAGAGTAATTCTCACTGCTAAAAAGCAAATATAATTTCTAGCATTTTATTTTTTGTGTCAGTTCTCTAATATTGCCTATGCACAGTATAGTATTATCTTTTCCTATGAAAGTGTATAAAGTACTTTTTATATTAATAGCATGTTGTTTATGTAATGTAGAAACAGCAAACATTCCAAGCCATGACTAGGAGGTCATAGGAAGAAAACCCTAAGAGTATACCTTTCAACTACGTAATTTCACATGAAAAGAATCTCAAACGCAGTCACTTAAGTTACTAAATATAGGGCACTTGAACTTCCCCACCTTTGGGTTTCTTCTTCACAGAAACCCTCGTGAATCTGCTAGATTTGGAATAAAGGAGGAACACCAACATAAAAATCTTCAAAACAACTTCTGCTATTTGTTTCCTAGGGCCAAACTGCAAGACATGCACAAAGAAACCCAGGAAGAACCCGAGCTCAGGTGCCGCAGCAGTGGGCACGGTTCACATTCCAAAAATTACAGATCAGATTGCAGACTGGGCATCACATTATCAAGAGTATGATGGGAAGAATGCACATTCTGGCAACTTCTGCCCTCTGTTGCAATTTTGAGAAATCACGATAGTATTATCATACTAGGGAACAGTTCTGTCACAGCTACGCTTTCAGAACATGTTCACCTGCATTAGAAACAGGAAAAGTCATTTGTTGGCAGGATTATTGTATTCCTATTTTGGAAGGAATATCTGTAAAAAGAAAGAGTCACAGGTTTAAAAGACCTATATCCAGTAGATAAAGAGAAGGTCAAGCACATTACAGAAGATACAGAAAACACAATTCATCTAAGATATCTTTGCAGCTGCAGCTATTACCTGTCCAATCCATCCTGTGACACAATTCTCTCAGTCCAAATGCCTCACAATGGGACATAAACCCTTCTCTCTCCCTCTCCAGACAACTCTGTTTATACAAGTCAAATAATTTACCAGGAAATAACATCGAAACATTCAATTTTGGATTGACTGGTTTTGTTTCAGCAAACTGAAAGCAAAAAAAACCCCGACACTATAAAATTTTAGAGTGTTTATTGTGTAACTGCCTATGTCAGGCACCTTGAAGACTACTTGTAATACTCCCACTTAGCTAGCAAACATGCAGGTACTACTTCAGTGAAATCTTGGCTCCATTGAAGACATTGCAGTTTTGCAACTGACTTATTTTCAAAATCCAGGTGCATTCTGGACACATCTCACATCACCCTGTTCCATTACAGCAAGTCAATATTGCAGACATGGCCTTATAGATACTGAAGGAAGAAACAGTGAGACTGGGACAGTAAAACTGCTCTGAGTTGGAGAAAGAGAGAAACTGGAATGATATCTATCCCATGGGAAATTCAGAAGTGAAAGTCACCAAGGTTAACAAGCAGTGTTCCATGGCTATTTAGAAAACACAATTAGAATAATAAGAATGAAAGAAGACTAATTTTCTTCATAATCATATTTAATTGTTTAAACATGGAATTATTTACTTAGTTCTTTTAATACTGTATAGTCTTCCTTGCTAGTAAGAGTGACTGGGTTATACTGCACGACACAGATTGTGCAGCTTCAGGGGCAGTTCCTAGCAACACCTCTGACAGCAGTGAACTGTCACAGACTTTCTCACCAACCACCCAATTATCTTGGATCTCCATCTTATCATTGTACTGCCCTCATTTACCCCAAACCAAATTACAGCCTGGAAGGAGACTGCAGCAGTGATTTGTGTACCTTATCTGATGAACAGTTGCATCATGTGGTCAACTCTGGAAAGGGTTCAAGAGAAATTAAGACAGAACCTTGTATAATTGCCCATTCATAAAGAAAGCATGTCAGAACAATGTCACTGATGTTTTGCCTCGGGAGAAAGGGATCCAAGGCCCTGACAATGCACCTAATGACTTTTGCATTCCCACGGTATTTATACCATTCCTCTTCTCTGTATTTTCAATAAGCAAATGGAGGGTTGCCTCACATTCTCATTTGCAAGAACCCTGGGTAAATGTAGACTCCACCCACTTGGAGGCCCCATTCTATTGCCATAATTAGATATACATTAACTTATTAAAGAATAACTACTAATTACAGTTATTAATTTAATTAAATAGTCATTAAATTGTATCTTTTTCTGGATAGGCCTTGGATCATTTCACAAACAAAAAAAAATTAGCATCTACATCATAAAAGCTGAATAAAAAAGAGAGGTATGGAAATATGCAGATTCCATGGGAAATGAACACAACTTGTATTGGACACTGCAATGCCTTCTGCCAAAAGCCTACAGTGCATGTTGGACTGAGACCCTGGAATTTTTGAGCTTTTTAAAAATTAGTTCCTAGATTTCATTGCTAAAAAGAGAACCCTGAAAATATTAAGCAAGTATATTCAGAACAGAAGGCAAAAAACATTGCCATATTGTGTTTCTTATAATCTTAGATAGTTTATTAATTTTCTTAAGAGCTTCCTTTAATAACTGAGACTTTCTGAAATAATAAGAAGCTGAAATTCTTCTCAAGTAATTTATGTCTTATATTGTGTCTAAATTTGGTCAGAGTAGCCTGAAGTAAATTAGAGGAAAAAAAAAACATAAAAGTGCTTTAAAACAAGCATAGTAAGGCTGTTGTAAAGGAGATTTCAGTATTTATTGAATGCATATGGAGGTGGCTGATGACAGACATGAAGATATTTGGATAAATGATGTGAGGTTTAACAGGCCACACAGATCAGTGCCTCAACAATTAAAGCTTCGTCTGACTCCTCTGTTGATGGTGAAGGAATTGAGTTCTTTATGTATTTGAAAGAAGTGGCCCAGCAATCAGTGGAGTTGTTCTGATTTAGAAGCTTCCAAATGTGAACTTTCTCTTTTATCTAAATCCACTTTTCTGAAAATTACAGGCAGGATTGTTTATTTCACTTAAATCTAGATATTTAGAACAACTAGTTAAGTCTGAGTAAGTGTAAAAAGTAACAGCTGTTTGAGCTGCTTGGAAAGAACTGCCTTGTGGTGGTGACTCTTTCTCTTGCTCTCAATACCACATTTAATACAGGTTTAATTCATACTATGTATCTTTCATATTATTCTACTGTTACTATTTTAGATAATCAATAGCAGTCCAAATGAGAGCAAATGAAAACAGAAATGGTACAAGAAGAGAATGAGAAGAGAAAGTGCTTATACAACCCATGCCTCAGTGGAAATCCGATTTGCACCATTTTTTTAAATAATCATCCATCACTCCCAGCTCAGGAGTTTTCATTTGTTGTTGCTGTGTCATGGTGAGATAGACAAAACCTTTGGGGTAGGGATGTTATCCTCATCTCTTGCATGGGATGATACAGCCTGGCTGCTGCGATCTGCTCTTAGAAGAAGCAAGATATTTCCATTTTCAGAATCCAGTATTAGTGGTGAAAAATGGCCACATTTCAAAACTCTTCTGCTCTTTTTGACCCCTCCTTCTAAGTTTTCCTTTTACCAATGACCTCAGAAGCTGTGAATTCTGCATGAGAAAGCAGAGAGGGAGAGTAGCTGCCTTGGGATAGACATGAGAAACAGATTCCGACAGATTAGTTAGCATTCTGATGATAATGCATTACAGGTAAATGAAAAGCCTGGTTTGCCAGAAGGGAACTAGTTTCTCGGAATTGAAGTGCACTTTATGACTCCCTGCAACACCAGATCAGTGGCCATAACAGAGAACTGCCTGCAGTCCCTCCACCACAGACCTCTACCCACAACTGTCTGTGGCTCGAGCTGCAGCCATTGATTCATCTCAAATGCAAGGTCCATCATTCCTGTCTTGCAGCTGCCAAGTCATTCCCACCCTATAGACACAAAACCCTCTGCCAGTTCCCTCTGTCCCATCCTGCGTGTCTCCACTTATTTCTGCTCTGGAATCTTCACAAAGTTCTGGTTTTGCCATTCCCCACTACACTGTTGCCTGGCTTCTGTAGTTCTGGGCGCTCTGAAGGGAATCTGCTTTCAGTCACGTTCTGGAGTTCCCCATTACAGACTGCAGTATCTACAAATTCTCCACCTCTACCAGTTTCTGATCCCAGCATCAAAATCAGACAGTAGGTGTGCCTTTAGTTTCCTGTCACTATCCTGTTCTCTGAGGAATACAGCCTTGGGGTAGGATGCAGAAATTCACTGATTATGATCTTTCGGTCCATTTCCTTTCTTCCCTTCATTGGCTCCTTCTTGCCTCAAGGCCCTCACTGCCCCATCTTGGGAATGACTTTACAGCCTCATCCACCTCCTCATTACAAATCCAATGGGGTTTTGACCTCACATAAGAGAGTCATCTGATGCAGACAGTGATAACCTTCTTGGTGCTGCCAATTGGCCCTTGCTCCACTGGACCGGAGAGCTGCTTTTACTGGATTTCATGCACCAGCTCTTTCAACCTGATGAGGGAGAAAGCATACATTAACTAGTCTTCTTTGTCCCCCTCCCCCAGCCCAACCTGAGAGCAGTGGCCCATGTGCTGCTCTGCCTTGGGTATTTTCATCGTCTTTGCACCACACACGGAGTCATGTTGCAGGATTTGCTAGGGAAGGAAAACGTGAAATACTGAGTCACAATCCCTAGAAAGAGAAATTATTGCTCTAACTGGTTTATCCAATTGTTTCAGTGTATTCATCTCCCTCATATGCTGCTCATTCCCCACCATTGCATGGACAGAGGAATCCATATCCACTGTTCTTTTCCACCTTGGAGCCTCAGCTTCAAAGGAGTCCAAGGGCAGTCCTTTGGACTACACTAAGAATCCACTCCATTGGCTACAGAAATGAACCTGTATCTCTTGGTCTGGCTAGAAAAGCACAGCCTTAGGCAGGAATCTGTTTTCCAGTTCAGTCAGTGTGACAATAAATAGAAAGGACCATGAAGATTCCAGAAAAGGACCAGGCCATGTGAAGTCAGATTTTTGAATGGGGGTCAGTCCTCTTCAGAAGCAAGAAGTGAGCTTAGCCTACTAATATGCAGACCAGGAGAGCCAAAGCAAAAAAAGAGTTTAAAATATGTCCAACTTAGGCCCAATATTCAACAACTTTTAAAACGAAACAGTTTATTGAGGACAGATTTTAAGACTGTAATACAATCAATGGGGTGGCAGTGCTGGCAAAGGGTGATTTCATTCTGAGAATAGAGATAAAGTGGGGAAAAAAGTAATTATTAATTTAATTCTTTCAACCTTTTTTTCCTCTATTTTACAGGATGCATACAAATCGAAATTTTCACACATACTTGCATTTACACATGCAAAACACTCTAACAGAGAACAGCCAGAGAAATATATATACAAGGTCTGAGATAGATGAATATTCTATTACTGTCAGCCACACTGAGGAAAAAAACATTTGTCAGACAGTCTGATTCTCCACATTTATTTTTCTTTTAAAGGAATTTTGCAGTTTGATTTTAAGAACTCTTCAGAGATGGAGCTGTGTTTAAAGAGCACTGCTATTAGCTTAAATCTTTCTCATTTCACATTTCATCTTAGCACATCCTTTTCCTATTTTCATTATACAGCCTTTTCTAGTGTACACATATAACCACAAACACAGCAAAACAGGAGTCAGAACTCTCTGTACTGGAGGAAGTATTGCCTAGTCACTGTTTCTTGTTAAGGCCATGGCTTCTATTGAATTTGTAGTGTCTGTCACTCAGTAAAGGGCAGTCCAGCCTTCCTCTGTCCCGCCCCAATCGTTTGTTTCTGCTGGCTCTCTGCAGAGCAGCCTTTGTGTGACTGCACAGTTATCTGCATCCAAAACTCACCCAATAGAAAAGTGACCTAATAAAACGCGTGTTTAAAATGGTTTTACCACCTAATACACCCCATTAACCGAGCCACACCAACACTAGTGTCAGCAAAGGAGAAGGTGTAGGAGCAAACCTCCACTGGCAGGAACCCTTGCTGAGGCAGGAGCGTGGGCTTATGCCAGAACGAACATGTCATTGTGACCTCAGTCATAGTAGGAGTTTTCACATCTAGCTTCTATTTACTTTCCTACTTCAGCGAAATAAAGAATTTCAGAGGTGCAGGTGAGGACTTGAAAGTATTCCACACTCCCTGTGAGGAATGCAGAACACCTTTGAAATACAATCTTATGCTGATTTGGGTACAGATTCCTTTAGATGCAGACATCTCTGCAGGGAACATGCCCCTTGAAGTTGCTTTACTAATTGCTCTGCAGGACTGAAAATTCCACGTTCCAGTCCCACTCCCTCTTATCCTTTCTGATGCAGATCTGTTGAAGCTTCTGTCCTACTCCTGTGTTAGAGTACATACCTACTGATACCCAGTGTATTGAACTCGTTATTACACCATTCAGTAGGAGACAGTAGATAAGAAATATATTTTACAGCCAAACACATTATTTATTTGTTGAATGTAACATTCAACAATTCCACTCAACGAGTATTTCTGAAAAATTAATCTTCTAACGTCGTGAAGTATATTTCTAATGAGCACTTTCTGGGCTGAATATAAAATCTTTTGAAGACTAACAGGAAAAAGGATTGGTGAATGTCTTGGACAGCAAGCTGAAGCTGACCTAAGACCACCACCTGCAGTAGAAATCTCAATACCTATAAATCAGAGTGTATATATTCTTGCATGTGCTTGAGTCTGTAGTAACTGTCATAGGCCTGGGATAATTGTTATCTTGATTTAATGAGCTAATTTCCTGACCTGGCTTTTGGGCATCTAGAAAAGAAATGTGAAGATCTTGAATGAAAGGACCACGGCTAATAGTAGAAAAGGAAAAAAAAAAACCACAAACAAAAAATGACAACCACCCCCTGACACCACCAAAAAAATCCTCTGAACAAAATCACCACAAATGAAAATCAACACAAAAACAAAAACAAACAAAACCTAACAAACAAAAACAAACAAACAAAATGAAAGTACAATCCAAGGGACCTTAACATAAATCTGTATGTAAATTTCAGGACTGTGAAAGAAATTTCGTACAGCAAATAATAGTTGGGTTTAAATGTGAGTTTGAAAATAACTAGAAAATTGTCTTCCAGGCTACATGGTGAAGAGTCATTATCAGAGTTCTAAAATGCAGTCTGGACAGAGATTTAATTAGACTGGGCAATTTGGTCTGGCAAAGTCAATGGTAAGGGTTAATAAGACACAAGATGGGTTTTTTCTCTGTAGAATAGGTGCTTTGCAAGATGAGCTGTTTCTGCATAGATGTTGTTAGAACACCATCTAGAGGTCATTTAAAACACATGCTTGTCATTCGATTGCATTTTTTTTAAAAAAAATATTTATTTATATTCACTGATTATTACTAATTAGTTAAGCACTAAAGTGAGAAATTCATTACATTTTCCACTCCACTTGTGCCAGTCTTATGAAACACTTCTTGTTCACTTTCAATCAGTTGTCAGCTACAGAAATATTCAGGATTAAGTGTGATTTTTTCACATTAGGTAGCATCCTATTGCTATGATCCTATCCCTTTCATTCTCTTTTTTACCTTTCAGCAGAGACATACTTTTTAAAAAAAAAATATTCCCAAAAGATTTCACACTTTTTTCTTGCGTTGGGATCTTCTTAGCTACATAGGGTGAAAGTCCACAGTGTTTCTGCCTAACAGCGTGCAACACCTTTGTATGTCAGATGGTGTCACGATGTCACAATGTGCCCCAAACAAGACTGTGCTGGTAGTTATGTCCAGACTCCACTACCTGAAAAGCAGCGAGGACCAAAATTATCTTGTGCTGGACAGGAAAATAGGATGGAGGGTAATGCAACCCTGATAATTTTCCTGGGATTTGCCATCTGTCTGATGAGTTTGTTCCCAGCCACTTACTGCTCAGTACTGGTGGAAACCCAGAGCACGATTCACACTGCCAAGAATGAACCACAAGAGGAAAGCAGTCCAACAGCAGGTGAGAGGATGGGTTGGAGTGACAGGATGAGAAATAAGGGGCTTGGAGAGCAGCTAAGGGCAGGAAATGAGATTAGGTATGGACACAGAAGGTTGGTTTTGTAAAGAGAAAATCAGAGGAGGAATGAGAAGATATATGTCAAGTGGAAGTGGAGGCCAAATGATCCCTAAGGAAAAGGGAGCCTGCAACAGAGTGGGATAGCAAGGCCATCCCACAGCCCCAAGCAGGACAGGCCTGGGGCTGGCAGTACGGGTCAGACAAGAGGTCACCAGGGAGGTTCAGGATGTTGAGACAAGTCCAAGTTCAAGGAGGAATACCAGTCAGTGTCAGGACCAAATCTAATGATGGTGACCAGGGTCAGACACTGTCCAGTGACTGCCCAACCCTACACTTACACGGGGCAGAGGACATGGGCAAGACACAAGTTCAGGCCAGTCATAGATGTTAAAGCCTCTTAGATCTCCTGCAGCCCTGACTGCAGCTTCCTGTCTCAGCTGTCTCCTCACACCCTACAGAGATCTGAAAGGAAATGTCCAGCACACCCCCAGGGAGCAGGGTGAAATAACAAAAGAAAATAGTCAGACACAGTCCCATGACTGCCAGACAATCCATAGTGATAAGGCATATTCAAGGTCAAACCAGGAGGTCAGTTTGTAGGTCAGGATCCAGAATAGCAGGGCACAGCTGTGATGAGACGGAGCTGGAGATAAGTATACTTGCAGCAGACCACAAATAGAGATCTGAGACCCAGACCCGAGGTTAAATGCAGCTCCTGGACCCATGGGATTCAGGTGAAGGCTCCAGTTAAGGCTCTTAAGGGCTATTACAGCCTACTGCTGTAGTCATGGCTCTGAAAAGATAAAATAATATATCTAGGGTGACTTTTGTAGCGGAAAAGTACAGGAAAGGAGAAAAACATTAAGATGCAAAGGAGAGTGAGGCAAAAGCTATTACTGAAAGAAAAGAATTCCAAATCAGAATCACAGAAACAAGAAAAGGACAAGAGAACCAGAGAGTGGAAAGAGGTATAAATTAAAATTTGCTTTTGAAGGAGGAAATGCACATACAGTGAAGGTGAAATGGATTTGAAAGTTTAGAAAGCAGGGAGAAAAAACCAGGAGGGAAGTACAGGTAAAAAGGATTGAAGTATGAAAGAGGTGAACAAGAAGAAAGCTTATGTTGTTCCCTTTTTCCCTCATTTACAGGCTGGGAGGAAATGGAGGAGTCATTTGTGGCCTCCTCAACAGGGGAAGGAATGGACGTGATCGATATGGTGCAGCCTGAGGGCTTAGAGACACTGAGCAATTCAGCCGTGAAGGATTTGCTCTTGGATCTGGCTCTTCTTCTGAAGATTTTCTTTTTTTTATGCATGACATAGAGCATGAAATAATTTCTGTGATCGTGGATGATAACAATTTGCACATCTACCTGTGTTTCATGATCACCTGTTGGACAATACAGCTTGTCTTCACCAACCACAGCCCAGGGAATTGAACTAGAACACTGAAGATAAGGGCAAGGACCATGTGCACATATTGAAAGTGTTTTCCTTTCTTCTTGAGAAACACAATAAATTCTCAGTAATTTTTTCTAAGCCAGACTTCCCTGCTTCCACTTCCCATATGTTCTTTGCATAAAAACATCACAGTTAATCATAAGAATTGATTCAACTCACCAATTTCAGGGGTGACCCTGTCTTTTAAACAGAATATTATTAAATTCAACATATATTGAAAGAACAAGAAAAAAAAAAAAAGCATATTCCAGGGAGCTGTGCCTCCCTGTACACGTAACAAGATAGATACAGGAAAAGTTAGACTCCTGAAAATGCATATTATCAGTAGCTTTAGCTTTTTCTAAACAGTATAAACACAGAAGCCAAGCAGTCTCAGAACACTATAATGTCTACATTACACACACAATATTATGCAATGTTATTTGTTATTAGCATCTAAAAGAAAAACTGTCTGGACATGCTGCTAGGAGAAAATCAATTGAATGAGTGAAGGGAAGGAAGAGTATACTCTGTTTAAATGGTAATGATAAGCACAAGCCCAATTTTGTTAGTTTTTTATGATGGTAAATAAGTCAAACTATTTGGAGGTATTCTTATTTATTACTTGTGAAGTTCAGCTGCTAAGAGCACCAGTCATGTTGTGAACAGAACAAATACAGAAAAAAGAAACAGGCCTGATGATAAAGAGTTTACAATCAAAGTAATTTTTTTTCTCAGAAGCAAACACTTTATTAATAATTTTTTTAATTAATGAAAACAAAATCACTGAACAGTCCATTCTTGGAAAACATTTTGCTGTATTTGTCAGTACTTGAAAAGGATTAACACAGTTAGTTTTACAATGCTTACATTGATAAGGGATCTTTCCACTTGCCACCACCTGTTCCACAAACAACCCCCAGGCAGTCAAGATAATAAGTAAAATAAAAACGTTCCCATAAACAAGAACAGTTTGAAGAGAATGCAAAAGGTGTAATTTTTATATTTATTAATGTTGGTAAATTTTAGAACATTGGTATAATTTTCTAATTATGAGAACCTGAAATAGATGTAATTATTACATTGCTCTTAAAAAAGTACTTTAGGTGCTTCTGTTACTCCAAACCATGTTGCTTCTTACTCTGCTTTTGCTCTAAAGCAAATTAATACCTAAAATTCAATTTCAAGTAGAAAGTAAAATCCTATAACAGCTCTACTCCTCTGCTTGGATGGTAAATATTTACAAATGTAAGGAGAGAACCAGGTTCAGGATCCAGAGAAGCTCTTGGAATTCTAGTTGTTCAACCTTCAGAAATTTCTAAAAACCCTTGTGGCTGCCCTTGTGTACTGCATCCTCTACCATATCCTCAGCCCTAGACACTAGAAAAAGAGAGCCTTGACGGAAAAGAAAGAGAATCTGTTCTCAGCTCCCCAGTCCCCCTCCCATTAATGGGGATGCTTTTCTCTTTCCTCTTTCCTCTTTCCTCTTTCCTCTTTCCTCTTTCCTCTTATGTTTGAGTTTTGCTGATGAAGCAGAAACAGAGCAGAGAAGGCCTTCAGTAAACTTCATTATTAAGTGACTTATCTTTCAGCCTACAAATTGTAGCCACTGAGTCTTTCCTAGCACCTATCTCCATTTATTAGCAAAAGAAGAGGATTCTTCCCTCTCTTGTAAGTTACTTATGGTTTGCCCAGTAACCCAGAGGATCTTCCCAAGAGCTATTGTGAGATACAAACAAGTCTTACAGCTCCAGTTTATTGACTTGCCCTTTCAACATGGCAGTGAGGCTGCTGGAGCAGACGGGTAAATGCACTGAACAGAGCGACTAATAATTTAACAGTCTTTCTGTTCACAACTCCTCACAAGCTCTTGCCTACTAGAAACTGGCCAGCCACCTTGCTGCCCTGGGACTTGTCACACATCTGGGACAGAGCGCTGAGAGCCTTGGAGGAGACCCCCTCCGTACAAGATCAGTTTAAGAATTTCCCTACCATCAACTGCTGAGGAAAGGACAACAAGAAGACAAAGGCACAGGAGTGAATAAGAGCACTGTGTCACCCTAGAGGCCCTGAGAAGATGGTTATACTTTCATGTGTCAGGCCTTCCTCTCCCTGGGATCACATCTCTCTTCCTCCTTTTCCATGCGCATTACCAGATACGACATTTGTTGTCTGGGTTCATTGGGGATCCACTGGGACATTGGAAGCTCTTGGAAAAGTCCTGGCTGTTGCTGACAGGCCCAGAGACACGAAGTGGCAAGGGACTATGTGGATCTGTGTTCAGGGGAGACTGGAGTTTCTCCGGATCCAGGTGTCCACACATTGCCTGAAGGGAAGTGAAATAGAAAAGTCAGTTTGGCTGAAAGTCCTCATGTGAACAAGACTTACAGCTCCTCATGCCTCTGCACACGTCAGAGGGTGCTGGAGTAAACAAGGAAACGTGCATACATGGCTGCCAACAATGTTCAGATCTTTCTTCTAATTGTTTTCCCTTTCCTTAAACTTCTCTGTCCCCATTTCACTCTCTGACAAGCCATCTGCACTTTTTCTATACTGCATAGTCCAGAATACAAAGGATTTAGGCCACACTGGCTAGGCTTATGCAACCTTGGACTCCATCTATAATAGTGACAGGCATGTTGTCTCAGTGCCTAGATTCAACTTTTTAAGTGAAATCAGTGAGTGCTCATCAACAAAGGAGAGCACTTACACAAAGTCCCGTTGCCAGTCAAGAGACTCAGGGGAGGATTTTTCAACTTTACTGGTATTAAACTGGCAATCCAAGTCTTTGTTCTCATTATTTCAGTCTTTATTTATCAACAAATGATGCAGTAGTTGCCAGATAGCCTCTGAAATGCAAAGCTTGCCACCAAGACCCAATAAACTGTTTTTTTACACACTACTCTGACTTAATAAACACACAAAATTTTTCCCTTTGCACAATTACAGTGACTTCGAAGGATGTGATTTTTTGAGCACAGAAATCCAGCCATCATGAGGAATTTGACAGCACAGCTATGCATAGCTCCACAATTTGCAGAAATCCTTACTGCAGGTTCCCACAGAAACAGCAAGCTATGTATGCATGTACTTCTAGTTCTTTATCTCTAAATAACATTTTAAACTCTTTTTTTCACTAACGGTCACTCAGAGTGACATGACATCCAGCTATTCACCATGAGACAGAGGTGAATGGAGGAAGGGATGGACAGATACATGACTTTTACAGTTAGATTTCACTTTCCATGTGTAAGAATGCTCTCAACACCAAAAAAAGTACTCAGAAGCTGGCAATGAAGCCTGCTTTCCCTGACACATTTGGTCTGCTGCGACTTAAATTTGGTGGATTTCAGTGTTTTGTAAAAGATGTATTTGCAGATAGGCCTTTTGATAGTTTTGAGATCCATAACAAGTTAGGAGCTGTAAATACTAATTTTAACTTCTAAATATGATTCTGTATCTCACAGAATCATTGGTCATTCCCAGTCCTGTGAAGAAGAGGGAAAGTGAATATTGGGAACAACAAACTGTAAGAGTGTGGAAGAAATGGAGAGTGAGAAAGACACATGACTAGCATTCATTACATGAGCAAAACTGAGGTAGAAAAGTTGATCGTGTGAAAGTCCAATCTTAGGTAAATCCTTCTCTTCTTTGTGCTTTTTCAGCCAATTCTTATAGGCCTGTGGAGACATAAAATGTATAATAATAAATCTTCCTTTAGACAGTATCACAGGCTCATGTCTTCTCCAATGAAATCTATCAATCTAATAAATATTTAATAAATTAGCAATTTTGTATCTCTCTCCTCACTCTGAGGCTCTCTGCTGTTGGCCATGCCCTTAATAAATCTGAAGTGGGAGAATAACAACATAATTACTTTCCTTACCATTTCAGGTGCTACTACACAGATACTACTCCACACATAGTCATAAGATGTGGTAATTGTATTATGAAAGAATGAAAATTACTTTCAAAAGAAATCACAAATACTTCACTAGAAATTAAAGGCTTTCCACCTCCCAGTCTTCTTCATGAAAGAATGTAACAAGTACCATCTTAGACCTAGGGATCTCATACCACCCTCAGTAGTTAAACTCCTTAAGTACTGCACAAGGAAACAAAGAATTTTCTCTAAAGTACTGCTGAAAACATTGTTAAGGAGTCATTTCACTACCACACAAAATTCTTTTTCATGTCTCAGCTTACTTCCTCATGTATAACATAAGCATATATACAATAACATGTTTTTGTATGCATGACATAAACAGGGAAGTAAAGGTGGTGAAGGGGAAAGGTTGTCCTACATGGACATATTGAGGCTATGAGCGAAGATTTGTGAGGAACCTCCCTCTGGACTAAGAGAGGACATGCTGGGCTCATGCTTCACTGGCACAGGTGTGCAAGAAATCTGGAACTGGAGCAGGATGTGGGAGAGGGAAACAGCAGGGCAATCTTGTGTGTTATGTAGTGAGCCTATGAGACTGCAGAAATAAGCAAACCGCAATACCTGGTAAGCGACAGCGAGCCCTCCAGTGTCAGCTGTGTTCTCCAGCAGTGTGAAGGTGCCATTGACATTAAAGCTGTAGCTTTCATACTGCTCAACCAAGCAGTCTATAGATCTTTGTAGTGCACTCCTGTTGCATGCAGGACAGCCCCCAGGCAACACTGTGGGGGAAAAAATTCCTAGAAGTAAAGCTATTTATTGCATTCACCTGTGTTCCTCACATTAATCACTGATTCTTCCTAGTAGCCAGCATGGACTGGAATGTGTTTTCCTTAAGTTCATCTACCTTAATAATATATATATACACTGACATATGGACCAGGATTTCAGATCCTCTACAGGAAAGCACCAGTGGGACCTAGGAGACTTAAATAAAGACACCACAGCCAGTACCCACCATAACCATAGAATGAGTGAAGAATTTCATGTGCCATGAAGACCCCGATGGCTCCAAAATTCACAGCGCTGAAAAATAAAGATGAAAAGAGTGCTTTTAGAAAGAAAAAGAGGGCAGAGGAGCATTCTTTATAGCCACTGAGCAAAACAGTGTGCTCCACAGGAGCGTTCTACTCTGGGACCACACAGAAACACTTTCTATGTACTGTCACTCAGATGTGCAAAAGTGCAAATATGAGTGTAAATCATCCTAGCAATGCTTAAAATCGTACTATGGGCTTATTTTTAAGTATTTGTAGCTAATAAACCATCGTAACAATGAAGAGTCTATGAATGCCTTTATTAGCTGTAATGACAGGTATTGTTGTTGAAATATGTCCTTATTGACCCTCTACTGTCTGAAATGCTGCTCAAACAGCAACTACAATGGTAACCATACAAAAGCAGGATGATTGGAGAAGCAATCTTGCAACTTTTGTCTAGTGAGAAAGGATACGTAAAACTGGCAAGGCAAACTAAAATCGCGATGATTTGACTGCAATTACTCTGGTCTAGCATTGGCAATCTTGCTACAAGCAAGAGGTTGACCTAGAGACCTCCAGCAGTTCTTTCCAAATGGAATCTCTATGGTTCTATGCAATGAATTTACAGATACTCTCACAAGGAAAAGAACACTCAAAATGCATTTCCATTCTATGAAATTATGGGCTCGTTCTTTCTTCCCATGCACTGATTAACACTGCTGAAGCATGAAATTATCGTACTGAATCATTATTCCATCACTGGGAACTCAGTAGGAGCTCTACAGCTGATACTTTATAAATGTTACTCAGAGAAGCTGTGGATGCCCCATCCTTGGAAGTGTTCAGGGCCAGGCTGGATGGGGCTCTGAGCAACCTAGTCTAGTGGAAGGTGTCCCTGCCCATGGCAGGGGGGTGGAACTAGATGATGTTTAAGGGTTCCTTCCAACCCAAACCTTTCTATGATTTTGTGATACTATAACAATTGCACTGCTTTGCTGAGTTCTTGTTTTAAAAATTATGTCATAGTCACCTGAATTGGCTTTTGCCAGTAAAGTTTAAACTCTGGAGCATCATCTGAGAAAATTCTATTGTACCAACTCACCAAAAGCTGACTAAGTTTTACTTGTCAGTCTATTCAGCTGAGGTGACAGTGAGAAGAATGTACTTTATTAACACTGAATACAAAAGGAATAAGAAGGCATAGATTCTTTTTCACAGAGAAAGAATATAGCGACAGCCCATACCACTGGAAAAAAAATTATTTTCTACTATTCTTTTGAGATGTCCTTTTCTTCATAATATAATAAATTAATTAAATACTGCAAGCACTGGTGATCTAGATCACCATCGAGAAAATAATTACTTTTAACTGAGACATGTTTCTTTCAAACTTCAGCCTCTTGCCACAACGTGAGCTTATCTTTCAGTACAATGGTATTAGGACAAGTATCTATTCATTATCAGGCAAAAAGGACATCGAATGTTATGTTTACAGTCAACTGCTTGGAGTGCTTTTATTATCATAAAAAATATTGCTTAAGAGATCTGTTCCATGTGATAAAAGAACCCAACCAGAGGAGCATGGTCTAGAGGAGTGTCATTATTGCAGGGGAAGACTCAGAATTAAACATCTATTTACTTAGTAGAAAAGCTTTCTTAAAAAAAATGAGAGAAGAACTGTGATACATTTGAAAAAGACTTCTGACAAGAAGTTGATCTGTGAGGCTCCTGTTTTCTCTGGGTTAGATTTCAGGAATCCTTGGAATCTAGAAAATGAGAAGCAAAGGTGAAATGTCTTCTTTGCAGTTAACCTACATGTGACTTTTGCCTCTTTGCTCTGGAATAATATCTTTGTCTTTAGTTTAGTTTCACCTAGATTCTGATTTTGCTTCAGCAGAGTCAATGATTACTCTCTTTCAGAATTCATCAAGCAGTATCCATGTGGCTTTAGAAAAAGCTGGGTTTCCCCCCTTTTTTGTGTTTTTCTGGGATGCCGTAAGAAAAAGAGATTAAAGACAGACCACCCACTAAGATTTCTCCTGGAAGCGTGGTGCAGCCCAGGGACTACATTCAGCTTGCACCTCTCAAGCCCCTCCATACCTGGGAAACTCCATGTGGAAAAATGGACTGCGGAACATTCCAGCTGGAAAGACCACCATGTGGTGCCTTATTGAATAGTATGAATGCACACTCCAGGGGTGCACATGCCAGCTAGAAACAAAATAAAAAGACAAATTAGAGAATGTATTAACTCTTTATCTCACACTTTGATCCTTTCTTGCACTGAGCTTGCAAAAACAGTTCAACTGTTCACACAGCACCAGCAAATTATGAAATTCACGTTATCTATAGTTACAGGTGTTTGAAATAAATCTTCAGTTGTTTACAGACGGCCAGAACTAATAGCTTGGTTTCATAGACATGAAGGGATTCTCCCTTACAATTTCCCTGTCAAGTAAATTAGGATTAGTAACCTCCTGTGAAGTCCTACACAGAATACTCTTCAGGAGGTATGAGGTCCTAAGCACGTCTGTCAATGCTGCCTTCCTTCTGAAGCATCCTATGTCCTGCCTTTGAGGTGACTCCACCAGCATTCATGTCATCACAGTGCTTTGCTGTTTGCTTTGTTGTGAAGCCCAGGAGAACCAGCTATCCCTCTCAATCAAGGGTGCATGGTCAAAAAAGTGGGGTTTTTTCAGGGGTCTGGTGCACTCTTTACAATGATGGGGTATTTTGGTTGCATTGCTCAGGCTGAATGTAGGACAGGCTGCCAAACTCAAGTTTTTTTTAAAAGCAGGATGCAGCAATGCAGACTTGCAGCAACCTTCAGAACTGGTGAAACCACATTCAGAAGTACTGAGTCCAATTCTGCCCACCGGCCCCCACCTGCCCTTTGTCCTCTTCCACAGTAAAAGAGAGCTATAGACATACAGTTATCACAGTTCTGAGTGACCTGCTCTAGCTGATACTGCTTTGAGAAGGAGGATTGGACTAGATGATCCCAACAGGTTGATCTCCAACCTCAGTTGGTTCACAAGTATGTGATTCTGTTATATTTTTCAGATCACTATCTGACTTACTGATTCTGTGGGTGATGCTGAAGGAGCTTCAGGTAGGAATTTTCCCTCAGTACTTTCAAGCAAGCCACCACATTGAGGAAAAAAGTGTCTTCATTTATCTCCAGCTGAGGGAAGAGACAGAGAATGTGATTGTCATAGGGCATAAGTGAGGAATGAATCGAACAATTGAGAAAAGGAAAAAATGAGAAAAAGAAAAGTCCCATGGATCAAAAAAGGGTTAATCAAAAGAGAAACCAATGGGATACTCGTAGTTTTTTTCTCTCCCAGTTCTAAAGACTTTCAATTTAAGATATGGCAGGAATGTTATCTGAAGGCCAAACAGAACATACAAACAGGTGAAAAATTACTTCTATCAGGCCAGCTACCCTAAATAGGAGAGAGCATAGGCAACAATATAGAAGCAACAGATAAAGGTTCCGTGGTCCCGTAAGTTCCCAAAAACTGAACAGTAGGAAATATGCTCCAGAGGTCATAGCCTCTTTTGTAAGCAGACAAGATAGCAGCTGATACGGGTAAACTGCCAAAAAAGAGGCAGGCATGTTTACATTATATGGCTCACATTCTGGTATTCCAGGTTCACTTTGTCAATCTGGAGTATGTGAGCTGGATAACCAATCTCCACTTGAAGTTTGGAAACCTAAAAGAATAATAAACAAACAAACATAAAGAAACCTGATCAATAGGAGACTTTACATTCTGCAAGTCCTTTTAAAGGCAATTTCTAACGAATGTAAGCGTGATCTGTGAGTCAGTCCTTTAAAAGGACAGCTACTCTGTTTCAAGAAGACATCTTGTCCTGCTGCTCTGCTTTCTCAACTCTACGACCTGAGGCCTAATATTGTTCTATTCTTTTTCTTTGTATTGTCTTCTGCCATTCAGCTTTTTAGATTTTAACCTTACTAGATGTATAAAATTGAATTGTATCTCAATAAAATTAATTCAGAGTATCCATGGACAAACAAAAACTCTATGCCTACACATCAGTGTATGTACCCACGCATGATTGCACTTACAAAACCACCTTCAATATTTAGTATGAACAAGATATCTATTTAAGATTGTGTGCCTGTAGAAGCAGGTAGGAATACATAAAGGTGCAGGCCTCTTCCATTCCTTCTCCAAAGGCTTCAGCGAGAGGAAGGCCTCAGTGCTTTCTGCCTTCTGCACGCACCAAGGCTTTAGCGTTTTGGCGAGTCTGTTCATCCATCCACTCCACCTGATCCAGGCGGTCACAGAGGGCATCTTCGATCTCAGAGAACATCTGCTCAGCCTGCCATGGAGAAAAAAAGGCCTGGTCACAACCACACAAAAGCATTGCTCAGTCTTAGCTACCACCTTCCCATGTCCCAGCAATTCAACCACAGAATTTTCTGGGGGAAAAATCCCTTTTTTTTTTTTTTTTTTTTTTGTGATGAAAGAGAAGATTTCTGTTTCTACAGTGATTTAGGCTTAAGTTATTTGGTATCCACTTTTTCCTCACAGGGCTCACCATTCTCTCCCACACACCTTTTCATCTGGCCTCTCACAGTAGCTAAAAGGGAGACAATTCCTTCTCATTCAATAATGAAAAATTGTCCCCCTTCTTGAGCAAAATGAAAATTCAGTATCCACAAGTATTTCTTGCTGGTGTCTGCCTTTCCAAAGTTATGGCAATCTGAGTCAATCCTTCTCAAAATTATACTTTATTCATTAAAATTTATGCTTCACTAATGTAGTCTTGGTTTTTCCATTAGCTTTTCTTGGTGTTATTTACTCTTGCCACCTTATGGACTTCAAACTCTTTGCAAAACCTGGTGCTACACTAACTTTCCTCAAAAGAAAAAGGAACTCTGACCATCACAGGATGAAAAAAAAGAAATCTTTTCTACACTGCAGGCATGTGTACTTTTTTACTGTAGATCCATGCAGAATGTTTTCATTTGATTTCTTAGTGTTCTTATTGAGACATATCACACTAACTGTTATTCCAGGGAGGACACAGAGATTGCATTTGTAGGGCTGTCATAGCTATTGGTGCTGCACATATGACTTTTCTAACAGTTGAGACAAAGATAATAGCTGGTATTTAGCATTGATTATTCTAGAATGACAGCAATATCTTGTTCTGACAGATTCCCAAAAAAGGAGGGAAAGTGCATAACCAGAGGAATATGGAAAAAGGCAGAAAACCTACACATGATTTTGCTGTCTTGATGTGATCTTAAGGTGGCATGTCAAAAAAAGAAAGGGGTGAAGCTGAGCTCTACTTGGGGGTTAAGATGATGAATACCTACAAATTTCTTGGTCTGCTCAGGGAAAATTTCTTGCACAATCATCTTCCCTAGAACTGGCTCAAAGAAAGAGCTGGTATCAGTCAAGCATTTCCTCCAGCGCTCAGCTGGGATCTGTAGGAACAAAGAAGTAGAGACACATGAAAGTGAGGACAAAGAACTAGGAAATCAGTAAAACTATATGTAGATGTGTGGTCAGTAGCATAAACGACAGCAGTGAATAAGTAATGTAGTTCTATTTAAGCTACCTCAGTAAACATTTCCAGTAAAACATTTATTTCCTTGTGATTTACTCCACTTACTTTCCCTCAAGATCAAGATTTGTATGTTACCAGAGAAAAATCCATAGAAGAAAGATGACCATCCATATATTTTTCCCTACTCCATGATACAGTACACTCAGCTCTTTAAACTTTTGTGTGTCATATCTACTCACACATTTCTTTTGAGAAAAAAGAAGCACTTAATGGCCTGGGGAGAGTAGTTTTTCTCTCCAAATCTAAGAAACTCCATCCATCTAAGGCATCAAGGGAACATTCAGAAGGCATGACCTACGGCGTTCAGCCATTAGGGAGGCTGAAGAAGCTAGTAAAAGGCTAACTCACCATTCTAGATCCCATTTTTCCATAAAGGATCTTGTACAGCTCCAGGCGTGCATCTTGGAATCGACTGTCAAGTGCTGGGGAGAGATTCCCAACCAGACAAACAATCATATAAATGTGAGGGACCCTGTAGACAGAAGATTGAAGGCTGGTCACCATAAACACAGAAGCGAGGCAAGTGTCAGAGGAGTAACTTGAGGCAGAGAAATTCTAGGAACCTGAACAATGACAACAAAGAACTCTGCATGGAATACACCTGAGGCTATCAAAGGAAGATGATTGACAGAAGTTGACTAAAGAAACTCCCCAAAACACTGTGAGACTTAAAGGGTAACTGCCTGCTGGGGCACAGGATTCTTTATAGGAAGTTGGAGAAGGATAATTTTTAGGACTGGGTGAAACTTACAGAACATTACGAGAGGTCTGTGGGATTCTGTAAGATTTATGATGGCATGTTTACAGGAAGGACCAAAGGCAGGGAAAGGGAAGGATCGTAGTGGATTGGGAGAATATATGTGGGAAAAAGGAGACGAAAGGTGGTAAGAAGGGATGGTTGAGCGTAAACTTGTGCTTGCCAGGGTGTCTGTCTGACTGAGCCCTGCACATGGTCACCAGGATACGTCCTATCTTATTAAATGCTACTGTTAAATAACGTTCTACTCACTGTGTGTGGGGATGGAACTGGATGCTGGAGAGACAACGAGTCTGAGAGTTGACTAGTGGAGGGACTTTGGATCTAGCTAGCTTCTGGAAATGATGCCTTAGGTTTTAACTTATATATTTTTCAAATTCTGTATTGCTTAGTGTGTAACTCTGAAGTGTCCTGTAGCCTGTTAGTTGCTGTTCTCTCATGCTAGGTAGACAGAACAAAGCCTCTCCAGGCCTGCTCTCCAAGGACACCCAGACCGTCCTAGGCCCAAAAGTATAAACCAAAAGTCTCTAAAAGCGGGGCAAGCTGAGGGGAAATTACAACATCAGCTAAAGTTTTAACTGGCGAATTTATGCTGATATGCAAATGGACCAAACCTATAAAAGTGTGAAGAACTCGTGACTCATCGTCCATCTTGGGTGTAGCCTTTGGCCTGCCCAGAGTGTACCTCTGAAGGCCTTTCAAATAAATAACCACCTTTATTCCCTTACTCCTGTCTAGTGTCTGTTTCTAGGTAGCCACTCAAGGTGTCAGAGAGAGCAAGAGTCTGAGAGCTGGCTATTGGAAATACTAGTGGTTTGGAGCAGCTACTGCAGAGACCTGATAGTACAGGTGTGTTTGTAACAGGAAGGCACCAGAGTACCAGCAACCAAAGTAGGGTTGTTCAGACATGGTGCATGCATATGCAAGCCTATTGGGAATATATGCTAAGCCACAGCACTGGCCAAACCTGTGGATATAAAGCCACAGCAGCCTTGCAGTTGTTAGACCACTGGATTCCGAAGCCTCTAACACAGACCTATTAAACCTATGGTATTTGAAGTAAATATTTCTTGGGGCATGAGCAACCATAGCTATTGACTCCTACCTTTCCTTGTGCCACTCCTCGATGAGCTGTGACATTTCTCTTAAGTAATCCATGTCATGCACTGCAATTGGCTGAGAGAGGTTCATTGGCATAGGATGGAAGACAGCCTGGAGACATGCCAGCCAGTCAATAGCAGGTGCCTTTTCCTGCAAGTAAGACAAAGCTTACATGCTGAACTATGAAGCTAAACTGGCTCACAAGAAATAATAGGGAAACCAGGATAGTCTTCCTAATACTGTTAAGAGATACTTCTGACAAGTTAAATTGTTTTTCAAATGTGAATTTTGAAGAGGAGAATTGACTTTTTTAAAAGGGAATTAGCACTGAGGAGGGGAGAGAGTTGTGGGCCTGAAAATATTCTGGCTGTCAGTTAAAGACAATAAGTTAGTGGGTTATTTAAAGCTCAACAGGCTACAAGTGAAATTTGCAAGACAAAGGCATATAATAAGGGTGTCTCATATTTCTTTTGATCTGGATCTTCAGAATGAAGACATGAATGTCACATGAAATTGTCTTGCTCAAATTCTAAGGCACAGATACCTGTAGCTCCCTAATGGTAGTGCGAAAGAACAGCATCCCCCTCTGCTGTCTTTTCTGCAGTGGGGTGACAACTCGCTGGAGGTTAGAGATGAAGGACAAGGTCAAGGAAAAGGAATCAGGGGGACCATGCTCTGTCACTCCAAGTAGGGCTCCCAGTTTCTTCAAATATGAAAGATACACACGGAGAACCTGCAACACAGAGCATGTGACCAATGGAAGATACATGACTGAAAATTAGTCACTCCATCCACCCATCCATCTTGACTGTATAAACTTTAGTCTTTGAAAGCTACTGCAGACCCACCCCATTCCTAAAACTGTCTTCTTTCTGCAACATCCTTATGTAATTATTTGTGTGGAATACACTTTGCCAAGTACAGTTCCACTCTCAGTGAAGAATACTGAATTCCAAAAAGATTATTTTTCTCACAATTACTTCAAAATTACAGCTCACAATTACTTCAAATACTAGAGTAATTTTTGAGATGTAGTCCTGCCGTCTCTGGAGTGGAAGGAGAGAAATTCAGTGATGTAATGAGCCAGCATTTTAATGGAGAGAAAATGTCAACTTCTTGTTTCTATCTTCATGAGGTTTCAGGGGAATGCTTGTGATGGCTCAGTCTGTTTTTTTTTTTGAGGGCTTTTCTGAAAGACTCAGATCAAGAAACTGAAATAACTCTGGTTTTATGAAGTTTGGAGAAATTACAGAGTTAATTTTGTTACAATGTCCCAAGGTCAAAGAACTCGTTCCCCCAACATATGTTCAAACATTTTAAGATAAACTTAAAAATGGTAGCTATCCCTCCCTAAAATACACAAATTTTGTTATAAAGCCTTATTTTGGACAAAACCATTTTTTAAAAAAAATTCATTCAAGGCAAAAGCTAAAAGGAAGCCCAGGTCCAGATTACTTAGCAAATAGAAATTAAAATTATAACATTCTATTTCTACACTAGAAGTTTTAAACCTGGCATCTAAAATGGGTTACATTTTACAATCTATCCTTTGGAAAAGTAGAGTTTTGTAAGGAATTCCATCTGGAGGCATTTTCAGAGGTCACTGACCGTAACCCATGGAAACAGACCACTCTGAACCAGGAGGCAATTCAAGGAGATCCCTGCATCAAATAGCTATTTTTACCTTTCTTCAGCCTCTGATATGTTACCTCAAGATAATTTTTCTCTTTGAATTCACTCTCAAGTGGTATCTCAAACTCAGGATGGTCAACCTGCAAAAAGGAGTAAAGGAAAAAATTATTATTATTAGTTTCAGAAACAATGGAAATGTGAGTATATTTTGGTAATTTCTGTATCATGGAATTTGAAATGTAATTAACTTGCTTTTACTTTTGGAAAACGTTTGTAAGTTCTTCAGAGAAGAACATAGGCTTAACTTGAGCAAGCCTGGGTCTGACTCTTTACTCACAGTGCTTCCCTGATAATACTCTTTCTTTAGCACACTCACCTGAATAATATTGGTCTTGGGGTCAAAAGGACTAGGTCCCACATGGACTCTGAAAAATGGAAAGGTGCTGTATCTGCCCATGAGAATCTGAAGAGTTTCATTAAAATCTTTTGTTTCCCCCACACCTGTGTTATGCAATCCACCAACCTAGAGAGATACAGAAATGCTGCAGGTGAGAAAAACTGGTTGGATCCATATTTACAATTTTTTTTTCTTTTACACCTTTAAGCTCAGGCATTACGATAACTGAGAAACAACAGAGCAAAAAGCATCAGGGGAAACTCATGAAGTACTCTATGTGCCCTGCTGGCTTTAAAATGACCTGATACTTTCCCTTAAACAAACCAATGAACTGCAAAATGACACAAGGAAAAGGAATTGTAACTAGCAACAGATTAAGGTGTGCAGGAAAAAAATGCTGGATAAGCAGGAGACAGGAAATAGGTCTCATTTTTATAAAGGCATCCAGAAGGACAAACAGGGATGAGGGATTACAGGTCCCACCTCTCTGAGAAGCAGATTCACAGGTGGGCCTGTAGTCCCTGTTCCTTCTGCTGGAAGGTTCTGTATCCTCTTTTGACGCAGGGAGTAAATGCTCTTTGCAGGAAGGAAGATGTACAGCCCTCCCTCGCACTGAGAGGAGTCTTCCAGAATGGAAAGGGAAGGATTTTCACCTTTAAACAAGCTCCCTTGGAAGCCTTGACTACCGAATTATCATCTGATTTTAGACACAAAAATTTCATCCATTTGCAAGATGTTCCCTGATCTATAAGTCAGATCCCATTGAACTGAACTTCTGAGATTAAACATGAACCCTCTTTGCAGTCTTGGTTTTTTTCCCATCCTTAAGTAATACATAAGTTCATTAGGAAAGATTCAGGTACCTGATGTCAGAAAATCAGTTCTTGAAACAGCATTCAAAGCTAAAAGATTTATCACTTAGAAGTTGTGCTGTGAACCATGACTAGGGTCAGATTCTAGAAAAATTACATCATGTAGGACTGTATGACCCTAACTGCCCATTTTCCTTCTCTCTGCAGGAATTCTCTTCCTGAGGGAGAGGAAATAGCACAAACATTCACCTGATTTAGGAGGTCCTTCAATGTCTGAGCTCCTTGGGACTCTATTCGTTCAGTATCCATGCAGGAACGATAAAATTGCATTGCTTTCTCCTTGGCTGAGCCTCTTATCCCAAACTGTGGGCTTTCTGAGGAAAAAAAGTAGATTTAAAACTTAAAAAACAGTTAAAAAAGAAGTTGGGACAGTATTAGAGCAGATAACAGTTTTAAGAAAATAATGTACTTTGATTCAAAACATTTTAATGAATACATCCACATTTCCCACAGTGACTCAAAGCAAGGGACCTTCTAGCACCATGACTCTTCCTGAGGCCAAATATGCGAGTTTCTCTGCATGGAAACAGAGCTGGTGCTGGTGCATATCTAGGCTTCAGTGCCTCATGGAGACAGGACACATCACCAGAGTGCACATTCAGACTAGCACAGCAGCAATGGCCTACTTTGACAAGGCAACAGGAAAATGGTTTGGGTTGCTGTCAGAATTTTAAAGTGTGACTTTCATCTGTTACACTTGGCAAGGGAAACTAAAATGCTTAAAATGCAGCTACTGTAATACAACATGCTCAAAAAACAAATCTGTACCTGTAATGATAGAAGAACGAAGAGAGGGGACTCAGTCCCTGTTAGGAATGATTGTGCTCTGAGTTACTACAATTGTCAGCTCTGACTGAGGCAGATGCCGAAGGTAACACACCAATCATCTGTCCCTACCTAAAAGCCTTTTCAGGATCAACAGGTTTTCTTCCAACAACACATCAAATACATTTAGTGAGTCTTCTCTGGTTCTGCTTGACTGTTTGCCTTCCCATCTGCCACAGGCATATTTGTAGAAGTTCTCACAGGGGTTTACAGTGTCATTCCTAGAATTCAGAAGTCTTTCCAGCAGAGCAAGATCTGACTCAGCATCACAGGATCCTGAAGAGGAAGTAAATAAGGGAGAACTGAGAAGTGACAGTGGAAAGTGAGAACAACTCCAAACAAAAATCTTTTAGGGGACATTTACCCCAAAAGACTTATTTTTGGTACAAGCTCCTTTGCACGCAGTCTTGAATTCCTTGTAAGGTATTGCTGAATATGGAGGAAGTATGTTTCCTCTTTCACTTCCCAGGAAGATTGTCCTCTGTTTATACTATCTAGCCAGCCACAAGTTGGATTATTCTGCATTCTTAGTGTCCTTCCTCTGAATCAGCCAAATTTGGCCACATGATAAACAAGAAACAACTGATGGTGTCAACACATGATGTAAAAGAAGGACACAGCACAGAGAAAGTAATGAGACAAGACTAAAACATGTTTTTTTCAAGCATGGGAAACATTTCTCAGCAATGACATTTGTCAAAAGAGGACAAGGACTTTCTAGAATATCTTGCTTTGATCTATAACTCTCTGCAAATCAGGTATACGTTCTCATTTTAGTTCATTATCTCATTTCAACATCAGATCAGATCAATTATTTACTGAAATAATCCACTTGTAAATCAAGGTGAGACTTCCCATCCTATGGTTTCAAAGTTGACATGGGAGAAGGTAGTAGAGTGGAAATGGACTAGATCTAAACTAATAGTTTTTCCTTGGTCTCTGCAGTGAACGGTCTCCAACACATAACAAGAGCTAAAGAAAAAAGCTAGGTAAAGAGTCAACAGTGCTTATTTTGGCATAGAGAATGCCTGTATCCACCAATATAAATGCACCTTCAGTACTGAGCTTTCTATATGCAGAGACATTGACATGGACCATTCTGCAGATAGTTCTTTAGCAAATTTGGAAGGCAAATTAATGTTTCTGATCTATACTCACGGCTTCTCCATTAGCAAGAAACTATGACTTTTCCTTTTACTCTGTAACTGCACTGATCTGTGCTAGAAAACCAGGATTAGACTTAAGTCAGAGATAGAAAGGCAGAGGAGTGTCTCATACTCAGTTCACTTTCCTGACTATAGACAGAGCAAAACACATTGAAGAGGTGCAAGACAATATAATGCTGTTCTCTCTCAAAACTGGGCTCAGGCATATAAAATGGCAGGCAGAGGAGGACAGATGTGGAGGACCTCTCCCCACTGGGACCCAAGGAAGAGGTAGAAAAATGTACCTTTTTGACAAAAGGTGTTATGATTCCTGGAGATTCTAGAAGTCTGGTTCTTACTACTGACGTTAAGCTTAAAACACAGTGGAGGCAGGTAAGAGAGAAAGGGATCTCAAAAATGGAGTGGATGAGGAAGAATACAAAAGGATATCTCATATTATACCTAGAGCACAAGTCATCACGAGGTAGGTGATAAGCAATGTAAAGCCAAGGAGAGTACTGAGAAGAAGTGCACACAGAAGTAGGCTTTTCCCCTGAAGGCATCGTTCTTTCTTTGCACCTGTTCTCAGCTCCTGGTCACAGGTCTGAAGAGACAGAAAAAATGAAGAAAGAAAAATTCATATTAAGGTTAGCACTGATAATATACTCCATCTCCCACCTAATCTTCTAGAAAATCACTCACAGGACTAGTGCCAAAACACCAGTATTCATCCAAGTCATCTACATAACCGTACTCCCAGGGGCTTTCTCACTTTCCCCATTTCCCTTTCTTTTCAAGCTATAACTGTTGCACAGTGTTATGAATTATGCATTGAAAATCCAGCTTGCTATGAGGAGACTTGTCCCTCCATGGTTCATTCTGTTTTATGGAATCACCTTGCATATACTTCCTGAAGACATCAAAGACTTTGTGAGTCTATAAAGCTAATAACAGGATGGCTAGGACTGGTGGTTCTTTATTCTGCTACAGTCTGGCAACCTGAGCACTAATTTCAGGTATCTCCTCAAGAAATAAAGTACTTCATTCTAAGCCCTCTAGTCCAGTTCAAGTGAGAGAAAAGATTTGTTCCATTCTACAAACTGGAGTAAGCTGTAAATTGCTGAGAAGATTTTATATACAGACAGGTTTTATCTCACTTTAAATTAGTTTTGTTCATAATCTAGGTGTCAGTATTAGTCGGTGGAACAGGCTAGGCAGCTAATGAGTACACCTTCTGTTTTGGATATCTGTTTTAGCATGAACTGAAGCATTCTCTGGAGTTATTTGTCCTTTTCTCTGTTGACTGCAAAGGAAGCTAGATGACTGTCATAGGATACACCCCTAGCATCTACTTGGATATAGTTAGATAAGATGACCTTTTCTCTGTGTGTTCACTCCTTCTGCATACTTTGATGTACATAAGACTGAAGAACAGCAGTTTACAAAAGAACAGACATGGGAATCTATGCTGGTAATATATAAGGAAAGGGAAAGAACCAAAAAAAAAAGAAAAATGGAATGACTTAATAAGAATATTGTGGTGGTTTGAAGGGGCTGAGTTGATGGACAGGGTTTTAGACCAATCGCTTCTCACGATTTTGCATATAAAAGGGCACTGGTGAGGGGAAGTCTCTCTCTCTTCTTTTCCGGTCCCTGAGCCGGGAGGGGGGTGGCGGGCCCGGGCCCCGCTGGGCCGGGCCGGGCCGGGCCGAGCCGAGCCCCTGCCCTCTCCCCATCTCTCTTCGGGGAGAAGGCACGGCATCCCCCTGGGTGCTGCAGAACCCCTCGGAGCCCGTGG
>VWZT01004850.1:0-15491 GCA_013397055.1 Pachycephala philippinensis | reverse complement strand
GGGGGGGGAAATGACAGAAGATAATGGAAAACCTGAGCTGTAGCAAGCAAGGAGAAAATCTCATAGCTGTGCAAGCTGATGGAAGTGCTGCTGGGAGAGTCCCACACGTCAGTGTCAGGGCCTGTCCTGTACTGTCCCCACAGGCTCAAGTTTAGCTCCCTGTTCTATCCTAGGTCTCTGATAAAAGAAATCTGCTTGAGAAACCTTGTCAGGCCTTGGAACTCTTTGAGGAAAAGCAAGAAGCAGCCTTAGTGGACATGCCCTTTCTTCACCTGGCCTTTTACAGCTCTCCTGTGCGGTCTCTGTCAGAGCTCTGCTGCAACGGCAGCCATGCCTTTGTCTGGACAGGCATCCCATTGATCTGGATCTGGCCATAACCTACAGACTTGATTCTGCAGGTTTGACCTTGGACCTGCCTCCTCGAAAGGGACTTTCCTGACAATCTACAGTCTTGGTTGACCCTGGACACCGTCACCAGGCCTGCCTTACACCCATACTGGGGGTGCATCCCGTGCTTTTTGAGGCATTGCTTCTTGCCACCCTTGTCACAACTCTCAGGTTCCAGACTGTCATCTCTCTTCTCACGCTCCCTTACATGCAGCAGCTAAACTGCATTTATCGCCACTCTCAGTATCTATATTCTTTGCCACAAAACCAGGAAACAAGGATCTTGACAAAAATCACAAGAAATGGAGCAAAATCTTACAGAAATTAAGTTCATCACAGTATACATCCCTTCACCTAAGGGAACATTAAGGAAATGAATGAGTCTGCTCTTAATCATCTGGACTAATATACTATGTACAACTTCTGCACAAAAACATTAACAGAACAAAAAAATAACAGAAAACAAAAAAAAGCAATAGAAAAACAGACCTCATAATTTTATAATCTTTCAAATGTGCATTTTATTCAATCTTGAAAAAAAGCCTCTCAAAAGCTTACTTGACTCCGGGAAATTACTAACAAGAGTTGAGGGCCTAACTGCTTTTCTCATTTAAAATCCTATTCTGCTAACTTCTTCAGGCAGGATAAAGAATAACTAAATGGAGAGCAAGTATGTACAAGTGACTCTGGACATCAGAAGGTACTAGATACAGAACATGATCATACTGGCAAAGTAGAGTGTACAAATTACAAAGGAAGAAATCCAAATTCCTTTCATAAGTCCCTGTAGCAAAACATTTGTTTTACTCCTGGAGTAAGTGTCACAACTTAACAGTACGGCAGGGAATTGAGTGAAAGAAAATGAGCTTAGCTGATAAAGGAAATAGAAAAACTATTCTTTGGCATACAAGCCTTCATCTCTCACCATTTAGGAAGAGTGAATGATTTATGATTTACATTCACAATTCTCCGGACTTCTCTGTTACTATAGACCTTGTTTTTCACACTGAAAATCTGGACTATTCCTACCATGAAAAAATAATAATTTTGCAATTATTTGTTTTTTTGTTTCAGAGGACATCTGTTTCTCTCTTTTGAGTAATAAACGGCATGGCTGTGGAGATACCAACAAGAAATTGGTATTTCAAGACTGTCGTTACAATTTCCTATGAATTTCTGCTCAACAGTAGTTCTATTTCAGGCCTATACATTATGTTTATTTTGAAATGCAAAATGCATCAAATAACAGATTTTTAAAAATCTCTAGGAGAAACAGCACTGCCCCCCTAAGTCTCCATTGTGAAACAACTAGACAAGTACCTGGCTGAGAGCAGCATGCCCAAAATAATAACACAGCACAAAAGAAATGACAGGGGAGTGGAAATTGGTTGTGGACCTCTACTTAGAAATTGGATTATGGTCTTGTTATGTGAACCATACGCGTAAAAACTGTTCTTCAAACACTTCACCTTCCACAATAAATGTCTTTCTAATCCTGCCTCTGTAACTGGGGCTGGATTTGAGAGAAACTCTGGACCTACATAAGCAGAGAAATAAGAAGAGGGCAGTCATATTTAGTTCTCCTTTATGTCTTTTTCTTGACAACAGCTTAAACAAGCCTAGACACACAAATACCTGTTCTTTCAGTACTCTTAGACAGATAGTGACTTGATCAAAATCCCTGTCAGACTCTTTATCCAGAATGAACTTCACTTTTGTGCCACAATGGATTAAGTGGTTCATAGGCACTGAAATACAGATCCCTTCCTAAGTGAGTGATTCTTGGCCAAGGCAGAAGTGTGGATTGAACTAGATGGAACCAGAGGTGGCATACCAACACTTCCAGGGCACAGGATGCAGGAATATTACATAGCTTACAGGAAGCAGCAGCACTTCATTGTGGTATGTTTTGAGACCTGGTTGCTTCATCCAGCACGCTCCATATAAAGATACAAGTGAATGGTTTGAACAAGCCAGTGGAAAAGCATAAGAATACTTCAGTCTTTGACAGAGCTTTTCCTTATAGGCCTCACTCATGAGTGAGAAGAATAATCAGTATTTGCATAAAGATGAATGCAATTTCCAGTACAGTTTCAGTTCTTTCATGTTTTTAAGCATGTGCAAATGCTCAAATTTAAATGGCCTAACTGTAGCTAAGTAAGTACAAATGGCTGTAAAATCATTAAAAGATGAATTTTAATTTTTGCAAATTATAAAAATGTATAATTTTAAATTAATGTACTATATATATCATCTGATTCAAATGCGAGCATGACTTAGGATAGCAGAATCATGACAAGTACTGTTATCACTAAAGCAAGAACTGTTTGATACAACTAAATCAGCCAAAGAATTTGATTTTCCTTCAGCATCTCCTTCTTTCTGTTTGTGAGCCATTCCTGAGTTCTGAAGGGAGGTTGAAGTTACTCTGCCTAATTCTTCCTCACCTTGCATTTTCACAGTGTTTAGTGCATTACAGAAAAACAAGCATCTAGCTTTCATGAAAATAAAGTAAATTAAAATAAAGACATCAAAGACAGAGAGAATTGGAGTTATTTTTCAAAACTATTTACCAGATAATTTAGAGGTACTATTTTTTAGCCAGTAGATTATTCATGAATTACTGACTTTGGCTGTTACCCAAACCGTGTTTATCACATTACTCACATGGGTGACATATTTTCAGAATAATGCTCCAATATCACAAAAACCTTCATTTTCTTAAATTTATCTTTTGTCAGCAAATTATTTAAGCACATAAATTGAGCCCATTAAATGCCATTTGAGAAACTTTTTAGCCTGTATTTGAAACAGAGTACAGTCTCACATGAAGGTTGCTGAATTATATTCTGGAGTACTAAAATTGTAGAGCAAAACCATGGCCAACAACTAAAATTATGATTGTGGTCTGATCTTCATCACACATAAATTTCGGAATGGATATACAAAACAAACATTTCAAAACAAACAAAATTCTTCAGCTATAAAAATGCAGACAAGATAAAGATAAGTGACCATTTACATTACAGCCACAGTCACACTGAACAGATCTCAACGTAACAACACATACACATTTCTGTGTTTGTATTATTTAGCAACATAGAACGCTTCACTTATCTCTGTTGCCCTTGAATGTTTTGTACTTTTTAGCAACCTTGAGCTAACAGTTCAGTTCAGTGCAATTTGTCTGTAAATATGCAATTAAGACTTTGCTAGCTATTTATATAAGACATCAAAGCAGAAAAAGGACACCATGCTACATGGGAAGCAATTAGGCTCACCATGTCATTCTCACATTCCAAAAACTATGCCTTGCTTATCCACAATTATTTGTGGGGGGGAAACTGCATGTTTCTGTGTAAGTACTTTCTTACAATACCTTGCTGAAAAAATGGAGATAGAATAAAAGATGTCATTATTAACATTATTATTATTGTTGTTGTTGTTTTCATTATTACTACTACTAATAGTTTTACTATTACTATCATTACTTGTTGATCGGTGCTTCAAACAGTTCTCAGAACGGCCATTAGGGTGACTAACAGGAAGGGCAAGAACTCCTAAATAATCTCACCATATCCCACATCATTAATGCTGAGACACAGACAAGACCTTTCTAGATACAAACTGTCAAAAACTCAACTACCCCGGTCCCCCAAGGCAATAAGCAGTGTAGCTATGAAAGGGGAAGTAAAAGAGAGGTGTGCAATGAAGGTCCCTCAGCAGACTGCAAGACAGACCCATTTCCTTACCTGTGGAAGAGTGCTCATTCTTGTCACTGAGCAGGCTTTGCTCCTGCAGCTTCCACAGTTGTGAACTCTGTTTACTTGGTTGCTATCAGTCTTCTGTGCCCACACACTCTGCTAAGTTCAGAGACAATCTCTTCTTCCCAGCTTGGCTGTTTGTTGTGGGGAGGAGAAGAGAGAGGAAAAGCTCTGAGAAAAACACCCTTAGAGAAAATGGGAGGGAGGGAAATGGTTTCTCTGCAACTCTCCACCCACCTTCTTAACACCTCTACTTCTCATAAAAGAAAATTTTTTCTCCACTTCTGTGTCTCTGTGACACACCTGCCTTTCTGTCTCTTGGAGCTCCACCGAAATCTTTCTGAACAGAAGTATGTGATTCTCTATCTCCCTCAGCCTCTTCTCAGCTATTTGTTGTTTCTTTTCTCTCCAGCAGCCTCACTATCCTGCCCACCCAACAAGCCTGTTTTGGTCTGATATTCTTCCTGCCACTAGCCTGTTTCAACCTGCTGCTGCTCTGGGGCCCGGAGGCTTCTGCCTATTGCTAGATAGTGTGGGCTACGGATCCTAGCGCTCCTCCTCCCACAAGAAAAGGCCAGGGTGCTGACTTGCTTCTTGCTCTCTCTCTCATCTGCACCCTAGTGTCCATTCAAGGGGTGAACACATCTGATTCTCTCTTTCCCATCAAGAGGCATAAAAAAATCATTAATTACTGATTCTATTTACAGCTGTTCATTGCTTCTCAGGAGATGGCCAGCCTGTGTGTCTTTGCTTATTTAAGGAGGCACATTGGGAAGATTTGGGAGGGAGGTTTCTCTGCTTTGAGGACTGGGAACCTGGCTCACTTCTCTGGGACATTAAAAATTGAGTAGTGGACACTGGGATTTGAGACTTTCACAAGTGGCAGCTGTGAGCTGAGAGAGATGGTGGGCACCAGCTTGGTGTCAGCTTCCAAAGTGCTTGAAACAAGCAGAATACCAGGACGGAACTGTTCACTCCCCGTCTTGCAAGTCTCTGAGGGGAATATGATATCTTGGTTCACTAGTCTGGAGATAATTTGGTATCTGCTCAGTTGTTCAGAGCTCCCATCAACCTGATTTTTTCCCTTTTTCTGTAGTGCTTGTGTAATTTCTTAACACTCCACTATCACAACAGATTTCTTATATGGCTGAAACCAGTTACTTACTGCCAGTTCTTTTTAGCATTCAGGTTACTGGTAACACTATATATCTATATTTACCAAACAGCTCTAAATACAGTTTAAAAAGTCCTTGCATACTGACAAAAAGATCCGTACTGACCTTTCTTTCCTGGTGGTGTGTCACTTCCCTTCAGCTTAACATCAGAATCTGTTTTGCAAATACTTCTCACATAAGTTGATTGAGATTTGACTTAATGAAAGTAACAAGACAGTCTTTTGTTAGCCACAATTAAGATCTTACAGTGAAGATATCTTTGTAAACTGTCTGTACAAATTTGTTCGTGACAATATCCAGTTTATTTATCTGTCTTAACTGTATCTGAACTCTTCTATCTTCATAATTACAGCATCTAATAGCTCCCAAGCTTTACGTAATGATGTAAATTTCACTTCTCTTTTCTCTATGAACACTATCTAGGTTTTAAAATTTGCCTGGGCAAGGAATTTATTGCCTTTTTTGATTATAAAATGGTTATGATAATTTTGAACACAATGTAATTAAAATTAAAGCAAGTAATAAAACCTTGTCTGAAGTATTCATTTTCAAATGACACTTGAGAAGACAAAAAAAGCCTTTGGTCAATATGCTGGGAAGATATGATTAGAGTTAACATGCTTTTATATACCAGTATCTTTTAAACAGGCACTCTAATCTCCTCTTGATTAAATGAAAGTTTACCACATAATTTGGCAAAACATTACATTGGTATTGCCACAATACATGGATTGTCCCATACATGCTATCTAGAAACACTTTGAACGTGTATGGACGATTTTTACCAGACCTTGTGAACTAATCAGGACACCTCTTGAAAAGTAGATGATCACAACTTCATTGCAAGAGTGCATGGGATGTGTCAGGAAAGGAAACACACTTCTCTTTCTCAGCGAAGAGCACGGCTCTTTGAATTAGTACACGTTTCAGTGGTGCTGTGATGCTGAGAAAGCTGCCTTGCAAGATCTAGTGTGGAGATTATATTTCTTCTCCAAAGGCATTACATACCATAGTAACATTATATATTGGATCTAATAGACACTACTATTGGATTCTGGATACTGTTGGAAAAGTATGCTCCTGAGTAGCATTCTGCTGTGTCAGAAGGAGTAGTGGACATTGGGGTTTGATCTTGTTAAGTAATTCAGGAGGAAAGTTGTGCTGTTATGGGGAGAATTAAGCTGTTAAAACTTTTATTTATTCCAAATTTCATGTATCGCTTTGGAAAGAATGTGGATTTATTTCACATACATGCCACCTTTGTGATTGTGGTCTGAAATATCCAGGTATAAGACATATTTTATCCTAAATGATATGATCCACACTTCAGAAAAATCTGTTTGGCCGTGGTTATTAGCTGTTCTGAAGTAATTCAGACACTGTAGTTATGTATGTTTTCAGCAGAGTTTCCTGCATCTATCAGGGTAAGGACAGAGCATATTTGCATCTGGTAGCAATAAAGCAGTGAAGCATATCTTACATTTTCCACATTACCAATTGGACATGGAAATCTCTTTCAGGTTATGTGCCACATGACAGTAGCACATTCCGTCTGAAAGTGACAGTATGTACATGTATTTAAGCCTTGAAAAAGCTCTGCCTTGGAGGGGATTGCAGGCTGGCAGGGTATATCCAGTAAACATTCTGATGTGGTTTTGAATATACCACCTGTAGAGCTTGGGGGATCTTGAGAGCTGAATGCATGAAGTATTCACATATACATGAAAATGGTCCTGTTGTTTTTCCTGCTAGCATGTAGGTTTCCTTGAAGACACATTTATATGCTACAGAAAACAAAGACAAAAATTTCCCTGTAAATTTTTTCTAATTACAGAAGCAGGAAGAGGGGCTTGAGGGAGGGAGGGCAGGGAGGGAGAAGACGTCACAAGTAATCCTTATCAACTCATTCCCTTCTTATCTTTAAGGCACATATGACAGCTCTGCTCCCTTGAGTCCACAAATTAGTGAGAGAACCTCTGGCTTTTTTCTCCATGACAGACACTTTCTCTTCTATATACAGTGCATTAGCTTTTTCCAAATCTAACACTGATCAGCACATTGAAAAGAATATAATGTTGGACATGCCTTCCAGCTGTTACACATAAAAATGTTTAACAGCAATTATCTTTTAGATACCTCTTAGAATTAAATAGACATATGAGTCAAAGAAATATGAACGTCTTAAGTGTGTTGATGTGCATTTGACAGATGTTGTTGCAAGTATTTCTCATGGTAATTTTAAATGGTTAGTATTTCAAATGGTTTGGAATCTAAAGAAGATTTCAGCAAATTATTTTCTTAATATCTGTCCTGAAGTGAAATTGAATTGGGACTTTGATCGTCTACATCATGTGAATAGTAAATTCCACTGCAACAGTTCGGTAGAGTGAAGTTTTGCTTCATGGATTGATATTCCATCTTCAATTCCATCTTTCAAAATATGTATGTACCACAGACTGCACAAAAGATTGCCAGCTTTATGTAATTAAATTTAAAAAGAGCATTAGAAAAACATGGTGAGGCAATGTTAATGTCACTGGCCATCTGGAAAACTAATGAAAAGGCTATCACTTACAAAGAGACTGCACTTAGGTTTAAAAAAAAACTTGTTTAACTCAAGCTCTTCTACCTCAAATGGTCCCTGGTGATACTACCACTGAGCAGTGTAACTTGTGGATTAAAACAACATGAAAGAAAATCTCCTTTATATGAAAGACTGTCTGCTAAACATTAGTAATCATTTTGGTAACCATCAAAAGCACAAATTTGGTCTGAAAACATCAGAACACTATAGCACTGCACAAGCTTGTTCCTTCACTAAAGAAGTTCAGAAAACTGGAGGCAGGACAGTCTGAGAGCCATAATATTCCACTGTAGATTGGAGGACTGGTGACAGGATAAATTCGATTTAAACAGCCCATAATTGGAGCTGTCAGTCAGGGATCTAGCAGCGTGCTCTAACTGCCCCATGACTGGCAGAGAGAGATCTCTTCTGAGGGAAACTGCTCTCAGACACTCTCAGTCATATATGCAGATGGCAACTTTTCACTGCCCTTTTGTCCACCAAACACTTGCTCTCTCATCTAGCATCAGTCCATCAGTACACAGACGCACAGACTCACAGAAAACCTGGTTGGAAGAGATGTTTTAAAGATCATCCAGTTCAACCTCCCCACCACGGTCAGGTTGCTTAAACTCTGTCCAAGCCTTGAACACTTCTAGTGATGGGGCATCCACCACTTCCCTGGGCAACCTGTGCTTCCAACCTTCTGGGACATCTTTATTCAGGAAAAAAAGGACAGAAAAGTCATTTATATACTTCTAACCACAACTACCAGTTAATAGACTTTAGGTTCAGAGGAGGCAGGAAGAAGGGGAAAGACCAAAGTTTGTAACCACAGATTAGCTCAATATGTAGCAGTTCAGTTACCTGGATTAATTTGTTAAAGACAACGGGGAAAAAATAGCCTGACCTGTGTGAGTCCTTCAAACTGTAGATTCATCAGCCCATCCATAAGGAAGACTATACTCAAACCTGGGATCCAAGTGGATAGAATGGATACAAGATCAGTGAATTGGGAGGTAGACAGGAGGGGGATCCTTGATGAGAGAAAAGAAAAGGGGTTGGTTTCAGGTACTAGAGAAGGGAAGTCTGAGAATGAAGATAGGAGGGTAGAGAAGATTAGGCATGAGAGACAGGAGAAGCAGTCAAAATAAGAATAGCAGAAAACACTGAAGTTGAAACTAAAAAACATCTTATTTTTCCCTGTCCTACATGAATGTACATGAGTTTCCTTGGTCATAACCCTATCCTACATTAATGTCTTGTATTATTTTCTGTATTACTTTAATATCTCATTTGTTGCTTCATTGGGCACAACCTCTGAGAATAAATAGCATAATTAGAATATCACTTCAGGCTATTGTTAAAGATTTTGTAGTTTTTTGTAGTTTCTGTACTAGTGAGAACTTGATTTTTTTTCTCTGCAACAGGGTAAAGCTTGATATTAAAAAAATATTTTTGTGATTTTACATCTTCTTACGCGTTCAGACATTTACCGTGAAACGGTTCCAAAACACCCATGAGGCATAGTTTTCCATTCAGAAAAGTAAGTCCTAGCCTCTGAAACTTTTATTTAAAATTAAGGAGAGGAAAAAAGAATAAAAGCATAATCCCTGAATTAATAGCCATGCAGTCTTCTACTGAGGAGGCATGCTAAGGCAAATGAAATATCTGAATCCAGCAGACTGCCAGAGGGCTTCTCTTAGAATTGAGTGTGTATCAGCTCTGTTCTAGCTTCTTCCCAGTGCACCACCTTCCAAAATACATCCTAGAAAACCATTTTGCATAGCTCCTTAAAGTGCTTGCTATCATTTTTTTTTTCTACAATTGCTTATAGGCTGATTTAAAGGGATATTTCCTGTAAAACTCAGTTCTGATTCTGAAAAAAGACTACAACAAAAAATACCCTTTCATATTCAACATAATCAAAATTGGTGAATTTCATAATATAAAAGCTGTGTCCTGTGCTTTACTGTATTAGCCCTACAAATATAATTCAGATGACAGACAGCCTTGTGTGAGATGCAGAGTTGTACCTACTTATGGAAAACTCAGGCTAATTACTGTGCTTGGTGACAGCAAAATAGAACAAAGCCTTATAACCTAAATGATGTGTGCTAACATGTGAGACAAGAAAAGCCTTGAATTTCAGAGATTATGGGGCTATCAAGCAGAATCGATTATATTTCACATGTAGATAAAGTTCTTCTGGTGCAGAATCACTTGAATCATGACTGTTACAATGCAATAGCCACTTGACCACAACTCAGACTTACGTTTCAAAATGTGTATTTTAACTGTAATGCCACAACAAGAAGCTATGTGGAAGCATAGCAATTATAGCTACATTTGAAACTATATTAACTTCCTGGTCATTCAAAATACTTTAGAAGGTGTCAGGAAGACATTGTTTTTCAGTATTTTTTTTGGTTAGAAATACATCCATAATATCTACCATAAGTTACATCTGTGGACCAGACAGTGAAGTGTCATCAGTCATAAAAATTCTCTTCTGTTCAGCCCCCAAATTTGCTGTCCCCATTTGTGCTTTAAATCAAACTTAGATACTAAAGCTCTTCATATACAATATCACAAAGTAATGGTTGTGAAATCAAAGGCTGACTTATTAAAAAAAAAATAATAAAATTACCTCATCTCTTCTGAGCAGGACCCTCAAGTTCTTTCTTCTGTACTTACACCAAAGTTTCATTTTATGTCTCCTCTTCTTACCCTTTTCATCCTCCTCAGTATCTCCAGCTATTGCACTGTGTTTCAGAAGTTAAGGCTTAAACTCAGGATTCTGGAGATTTTGAGTTCCATTCCTATCTTTGATTCTGATGTAAATGCAGTTTTGAGTCATCAGGTAACTTGCCAGTGCATCTGTAAAGTGGAGTTGTTTGCATTTGCCCAGCAACGTGGCATATTTTGAATTGAATTATTTCCTGTGTGACTATGAAGCATTATTAAGTATCAAAAACTTTGGTTCACCGAACAGCCTAATTAGCTGGGAAAAATTTTCTCCCAAACTGATGAAATGGAAGCAAATGCATTTTTAGTAGATTTCTATATAGTTAGATGAGTAAGCTTTGCTTTCATTCACTTCCCTTCTCCAAGGCAGGATCAACTTTCCCTGTGACATTCCTGCAGCTTCCTGTTCAAACTCTTTTAAAAAGTTTGCAGTGAGTATATACATGATTTTTTCTCTAAGTTTTAACACCCTAATTGTAAAAAGGATCTGGCTTTGTAACTATGAAACCAGCCACTCCTTACACTCTCCATATGACACTTTAAGAAGGTTTATTCCCGTATCTTCAGAGTTATTTTTGCATGTATTAGCCCTTTTGCAGATTTCTTCTTTCTAAACTAAAAAAGGCTGTTGCTTCCAATTTTTATAGTTCTGCAACACAACTTTATTAGAGCTACACAGAAGAGTATGGTGCCTTAATTTATACAGCAAACAAAAATTTCTGTCTGCCTCTCCCAGCATGGCATTTATTTTTATTACAGCTTTCTTCACAAATTTATATATGCTTGTGTTTCTATTCATATCTGTAGGTATTTGTCCATATTTTATCAGACTGCATCTCCAGCTTGCCAAGATGATTTTGAATTCTGAATCTGTCTTCCAAAACGTCAAGGTCAGTCTAAGCCTGGTGTTATGCGTAAATTTAGTAGTGTCCAGTCACTAGGAAAATATAATCCCCCCCCCAAATATTAGATGCAATATTCCAGATACCACCTTAAAAAGTGTGGAGGAAGCGAAACACTTTCCTTAATCTACTGGCTGTGCTCCTGTTAAACCAGATTAGAGTGTTGTACACTGTATACTTATTCTCTAGGCATTTACTGAATTACCTTATGTATTTAACTACCCATCTACCGTAGTAGTTAATTCTGATTTCTTTCTCAAGCCCTTGGAATTTACTTGTGTTAAATACTGCTGATATATTTCATTTTACCACCAAAGAATAAAAAGATGATCCTGGGATGGACTCATTGATAAAGTTCCCAGGTGAATATCTGCACTGCTTTTGGGGTTTTGGCTGCCAAGTTTCAGACCCAGCTTCCACGGGGCAGCTGACTGACCTTAAAACAAGTTCCTGGGAGCCCCAGAGGGGCTCAGCCTCAGAGGGGCTCAGCCCTCTCTACTTTCAGGAGCTCATTCTAAGCTGGGTCCTCACCCTTGGGCTCTACCCAAGCTGTGCTGCAGCTTCGTCTGTGCCTTTCCACCTGCTTAGCTGACCTGGATACTGATCCTGGCCTGCAGACTGGAATTACTGCCTTGATCTTGGACATGTCTTACCGCTATGGACACATCTGGTATGACTGGACTGCTGGCTGACCCATCGCAGAGCTTATCTGCTACACTTGCCCATATGAGGTGGGACTGCATGCCTGACAGTCCTGTCCTTGCCTGCCTTGTGGTGATGCTGACTTTTTGGGTCCTCTTTCCTTATGGAACAGCTCCTCCTGCAGCTCCTTGACACACATGGCCATTGTAATTTACGTTTCAACCATAATTCTCCCTCTGGGCTTACAGGTTGTTGAACAGCTTTTGAAATAGATATACTGATAGTAGTCTTTCTATAAACCGTGTATGGGGATATATATGTACTTTGTTAGTTGACTCCATGAGGATGGGGTGTTCAGATTCAGCTAGCACCCACCCAGTCTCTCTGATGTTGATTTTGACTCATGTGTAGACATTCTGGAAGATGGCCTGAGAGACCTCCATCTCCATCTGCACCATGGACTGAGACTGAGTGCCTGACAATCAGCATCAAGGGAGTAAGGCTGCAAAATGCAACGGAGCACCTTCTTCTCGGGTGTTGGCAACCAGAATGTGATATGGTGACCCTTAGTGACAGGCATGAGTTCACTACATAAAACCTTAAGGTGACCCTTTTCAGGTCAAAATGTGTCACTTCCTGCTGTTCCACCCAAGAGCACAGCACAATATGATCCCAGGAACTGGAAGGTCATTTTCCACAGTGTGAAGGAATTATCTACTCATCAGCAGCTCACTTTGACCCTTCCTGGAGAAAAAGATTGGTCCAGTACTTTATAGATAATTCCTGAGCGTGAGCATAATTGAGAATACAGCAGCAGAAACAAATCCAGCAGCTGGAATGGCAGCAGTGTCATTCAGATTGTCAGCCCTTTGCCAGACAGGGTAGGCTTGGCCTGGCTTTTGAGGTCTGCAGTGAACAGAGGCATGTGGGTCACCCTGGGTCTCTTAGACATGGAAACAAAGGTCATTTCCTGGTGTGGGTTACCAGGATAATATAGAGTTGCAGGAAACAAATGCAAGTGCTGTAGTTTGTTGCATATGGGATGAATTGCAATTTACTAACAGCCAACCAAATCTAAATTTAAAATTATTTCTGTTAGCAATTTGCTGACATTATCTGTGTCTGATTCTCTAATTGTACAACATTAGGAGGGTACTGTAGTATGTTAGTAACTACTAACAGATGTTAGTCCATTGTTACATAATTTCATTAAACGTCTAACCTATCCTGTTGAAACATCTCCAGCAGAGATGGTATTTATGATACTTGTTTAGAGCAGTCTCTATACTTGCTATTCTACTTGATTAGATTCTGTCACGTATGGGCTCTATTGCTACAAGTGGAGGAATCCATTATCCTGATGATGCATGGATGCTCTGGCTCTGTTTTCTTGAAGCCAAGCTAAGAAGTGAGGCTGAGCACAAACTCCTTGGGCAGGTATCCCCGCCCATGGTGGGGAGGCTGGAACTAGATGATATGTAAGGTCCCGTCCAATCCAAACCATTGTATGATTGTATCATTCTATGATCTATAGAAACACACACAAGCACATACAGTCAGAATACTCAAACACACAGCTGGCCATGCAGATCACACGGACAGGAAGTACTTGAAAATTTTACTTTGGGAATGCTTTGAAAACCTAGCTAATGTCACTTCAAAGCCATCAGAATTAGCAAGACATTTAAAATGTAAGCATCCAGAGCATGAAGACAAACGTCTACAATTTTTTCAGCGATGTTTCAAGCCATGTGACATTCAATTCAGTACTTCACAAAATTTCACCAAACATCATGACAAATGTGTAGAAGCCTCCTTTGAGGTTCCTTGCTTCACAGCAAAGACAAAATGCCACATAGTACCAGGAAAACTCTTATTCTTCCTGCCATAAAAGGTAAAAATGGCTGTGATAATACACAGAAAGCAACAGAGCAGCAAACAAAATGCATTCCTTTGTCAGCAAACGCTGTTAGAAAACACATAGAAAATACCGCCAAAGGTTTGAAAAAACAAGTATCAGTACAAACTACACAGTAGAAGAGGATTCCTGAGTAGATGGATGGAAGTACAAATGTTTCTAAAATGCCTCAGATTATGGTATTTGACAAATTCCAATAGTGAAATAAATTAAGAACTACCTTCTGCAAGCCACTGAACGAAAGATCTATCACAGAAGCTCTATTCTCAGCAGTAAATTATTTCTTTAATAAAACTGTTTTCTGGAAGAGCTGTGCAAGTGTAAAGACCAGTGGAACAGCTGCTTTGACTGGCATAAGAGAAGGATTGGGTGGTAAGGTCACATAGTCACTACTACACCTGGAATTTGTTCACTGAAATGTTCATAGAAGAGTTATTACAGCAAAGAAATTGGAGCCAGACCTGTAAAAGGTGCTGCAGGATGTCATCAATTTGGTTCATTTCATAAAAACAAGACCTTGAAACGGTAGAACCTTTACAATACTGTGCAATGACAGCGGAGAGACCATGAAAATCCTTTGTAACTGTGGTGAGTTGACCTTGATTGGCTGTCATATGCCCACCAAGTCTCTTAGCAGACATTTGAATACATCTGATAAAGAAAAGGACCTGTCCCAGTGTTAGAAGAGGCCTCAGTAATTACTCTCATAAACTAAGAAGTGATGACAGAGCAAGACATGGTGAGATTAAGGCATTAGATGTAAAAAACAAATCTAGGCATGTAAAGCAGGACATCAGACACTGGACTGCAAACCTGCAGATGGAAAAACCCCACTTAAGCTGCTCCATAACCCTTCCAATGCAAATCCCTTCACCAAACTGAAAACACTGTAACTGAATCTTTATCCAATTTGCATGCTTAGACAAATCAGCTGAGCTATCGACCCCAAAAACAACATGTAAAATAGCATATTTATCAAATGACATTAGGATACTTCTTGCCCTGAGACGAACCGGTGAGCATTGCCCAGAACAGTTCCTTGGGATTGGCAGTGCCTGACAGATCCAAGGCTTTCAGGAGCCCAGGAGAAGTTGGGCAATTGCAAGCTCTTGAGTTGCGATGGCCACACCTTTTGCTCTCCTTTTTCTATCAATTGCTATAATTGAATGCATGGCAGGAATTCTAGGAAATGGAATTATCTTGGCTGTCAGTTCATTGAGCTGCATTGGGAGCAAAACATGGTCTCCACATGATATGATCATGACCTCTTTGAGTTCATCTAGAATAATTTTGCAATGCTGGATTATACTGGATTTGCTCATGAATATATTTGGTGAATGCTCCTATTACAAAAGAAAAAACTTTGCCGATGTACTCTATATGTTTCTGAAC
>VWZT01004849.1:162847-256287 GCA_013397055.1 Pachycephala philippinensis | reverse complement strand
AGAACCATTTATTGATAGAAAAGTGTAAGCTTTTTTACCGAAGGGGGATAGAAAAGAGAGTAGAGAGGGAAAAGAGAGATAAACAGGAAGAAATAGAAGATGGGCTCCAGGTGCTTTGTCGGTGTCAGCTCAGCAGACGGAGCGTGCGTGCTGCCAGTGGCGGCGCATCTGCACAGCTCCCGTGGCGGGCTGGGCGCGATTTCCAAACAGCAGCAGGCTGCGTGTGCCTTCCGTCGGTGGAGAACAGGCTGCTGTGGTTACAGGCCCGCTCCTGCAGCAGCTGCGGACTCTCAGGCTCGGGGCGCGGTGGCTGCGGGCGGCGGCGGCTGCAGGTTGGGTGCCGCGGGCTCGCTGCCGCGGGCAAGGCGGGGAACTCGGCGGTGATCACGGCTAGATGCAAGCAGCGGCGACAGGCTGGGCACTACGGGCTGTGCTACAGCAGGTGGGTGCGGCCGGCACCGCAGGAAACACAGCGGCGGCGGCGCTCAGGGCTGGGGACAAGCGGCGGGGGCACCCGGAGACAGTGGAGCACGAAATCCTTGCGGTGATGAGCTGGTTCACAGAAACTGCGAACCAGGGCGAGGCAGGCACAGGCAGGAAAGCAGGACCACAAGGAAGAAAAAGACGAAGGGGGGAGAGGGGCTGAGCTGGCCCTACAGGCGAGCCCCCGCTCCCTCCAAAAAGACAGGCTCCCGCCGTGTCGCAGTTAACTACTTTTATGTGCTAAGGCTCCTCCCACAGCCCAATTTCACGGGCCTTCTTCCCGGGCATCCGGGCATTTGTCCCCACCATCTAGTGGAGGGGGGGAGGTCAGGTCCGGTCTGGTCCGGTCCGGTCACTTGCAGTCTGATTGTGAAAGCTTTCTCTGCCCTGATTGTCTGCCAGGCGAAGCTTCCTCGGGGACAGGGCTACCAGCACATGGATACCCCTTAGAAGAATATAACATATAGTGAGGCATAAATAAAAATCAGATTGATCCCTCTCAACCACCTCACGTCATTGCCGGAGACAGGGGGAAGGGACTCTCTTCCAGGGAGAAGGCGTTCTTTTCAGGCAAGTACATGTGATGGAGGAGGCACTGGGGTATTGTCTATTGTTGAAGAATTTTGTGCGAATAGTTACTTTCTTGTATTGCTGCTGTTACTGCTCATTTTCTGATCCCATTGCTGTTTCCAGTAAATTACTCTTATCTCAACCTTTTGTGCCTCTCATTCTCCTTTCCAACCCTCTCAGGCAGAAGGGAAAGGCAAAAGAGGGGGACCAAGCAAGTGATGCATGGTTTGAAGAGTCTCAGTGGGAGCACTAAATTCGGGAGCACCATTCCTAAACCACAACAGCTTGCAAACGCAATTTATTGTACAATTTATAAAAGCAACAGAAATAAGCAGACCTGATAAAAGTGGGAGGAGGCATCATTAGACAGTATACATAAGAAATATGGATCACTTCAATGTTACTTGCTGCTTCACCTAACCTTTCCTTTATTTGTTAATACAGGTTGTTATTTGTATAATTACACAAGTAAAAGAATTAATGAAAAAAAAGCATTTACAGTGCATTTAAGTTACAGACTTCAAGAGGTAAAGAGCAATTTAGTTATGAGGTTCACTGTTAGAGGTCTCTGGAGAAGATAAAAGGTGAGAACAGGTGAAAAGATGCAGATATTAGAGACAAATCAGGTATGTACCACAAAGCAGAATAAAAATTAGGGAGAAATTTTGAGAGTCTGAAAATATTAGTATTTAACAGAGTTCAAGGTGGTAAATTAGTGGAAAATAACGCATCAGGAAAAAAAAATTCTATGCTTATCGTCACCAAAGCAGGAGCTTGCAACTCTTGCAGATGCAGAGAGCAGAGCATACAGAACGTGGGGGACTGGGCTGTCTCGGACGGGTATGTGACACTGGGAGAAGAATAGTTATAACCAGCTGGAAAACATGTGAGATTTCAGGACATCAAAACTACCAACTTTATGTAAAAACGGGTTTTTGCCTGTTTTACCTTTTTCCTCATATTTTTTTTTTCCCCTGAGTGTACATTTTGCAAGATAAATGCCTGATACATCACTGAGTATAGTGACATGATAAGAATGGAAAGGGCTGCTAAGTAATGAGAGGACACATTCTGTTTTTTTTTTAAAAAAAAAAAAAAAAAAAATTAGGTTCCCACAGTATGTATTTCATATAGGTACACAGTATCATGATACACAGTGAGATATTTTTTGAATAGAGAATGACAGAAAGATGTGAAATACCTAAATTGCTTTACTGCTCATGTTTGAATGTCTGCCATAAGAAATAATTTACACAGACATTATTAGGGGAAACCAAATCAAAGTGTAACAAAATCTACAGATTAAGTTACAGAATGCATTTTTCCTGTAGTAAATCATTTTTAGAGATTGCAGAAATTCCAGGGAAGTCTTAACAACTATTAAATTACTGAAAAAAAAAAGTTCATAAAAGATATTAAAGAATTTCTCTAAAAATCCAATTTTTTTCAAGATCGAATGACAGCTAATTAAGGAAAACTTGAGAAATTTGTCTGAATGAGAAAGCAAATGAGACTATTTTAATAGAAACTTAAACAGAAGTTGAAAATACACAGAAAAATCAGATCTTTTAACTCAGCAAAGAGCAACGTTGACAGAATGGTAAATAGAAAGCTTCAAACATCAAGAAAATTTAGTCTGGGAAATGCAAACATTTATTGGAATGAGTTCATTCAATTCATATTAATTTAAATCTCGAAGATTTTCAAAATACATAAAAAGATATTAAAGCCCTGTGTAGTTTTCTCTGGTATTATGCTCACTGTTCCACTGTCTTTTTGGGTCTTAAAGTTGATGGTCTGGGAAGGCAGCACAATGAACTGTGAGAATCCCAAGTTCATTCACCAGAGTATCATGTCGATAGTATCTTCTTCCTCACTTTAGCATTTCTGGGAGTCACTTTCACATGCTTGCTAATATGCTCTATGACTTACTCTTTTTGCTTTGCAAGTCCTTGTTGTATCTGAATTTACAGTGTATGGTATATTTACCTATTTGGAGACTTGTGTGGGTTGTGGATTTTCTTAAAATTTCTTTGTGATCTTTAAACTGGTTTTACACAGTTCTTAACGATGCATCTCTTTGATGGCTCATAATGTCCATTGGTGTGGTCCTGCGGCTTCCAATATTAGCTGGTGCCCATATGTTTGAAGTTCCTTCAATCACCCCATGCCTGTACTTTCCAATACTCTATTGTTATTTAGGGTCACAGATAATTCTTTTTACGAAGAGGAAATACTTGCTATTACTGTCTCTTCATTACAAGAGATATATAACATGGCATTTCACCAGAAAGCTAAACAGAAGTAAGCAAAAGCTAAAACCAAGGCTGTAATAATCACCTGTCATTTGATCATTGCTATTACAAGCTAAAACACAGCTCCAAGCTGGTCAAGACCAGCGTGTTTGAAGTCTGTGTTGTTAGTTTAACATAAATCCTCTAAGCCTGTTACAACTGTACCTCAATACTCCCTGGGTTACATGGCTATGCTTGTGCGCTTGTCAAAATAGCAAAGGTCACTAACAGTGAAGGAGATAACAAGAACAAGGAGAGAAACACCAGCAGCCTTCTCCCCTCAGGAATTGGCTCTCAGTACTGAAACTGTCACCTAATGCTATATTGCATTGCACTCAGAAGTGTGACTGCAGCTGAATGTGAAGAAATTAATTTCAGAAAGAAAAAAAGGAGGGGCTAGTGGAAATTCTTATAAAGTTGTTTCTCAGGCCAGGGAAACCTATAAACCAACATAAAATATTTTTTTAAATAAGTGCACCGGCACATAGACACAACTATAACGTATGAATGCTTGATGATAGTGTCACTACTTCATATATATGACTGAAATTAATGTGATGGGCTTTAAGATGCCATCACAGTAAACCTACTGTCTTTTCAGTTGAAGTAATTTAGGACTGTGAAGACTTAAAGAATGCAGTTACATTCTCAAAACACTGTGCCCATAAGATAAGCAACTACAACGGAACTTCAGATAAGTGCAGATGGCACAGCAGGAAGCAGCTAATTCCAGGCCTAATTGAGCTAAAGGTTTGGTTAGCATCTGGACAAAATTCCCACCATGGCAAACTGGGGGGAGGGGAGCACATGCCATTTCAAGTTATGAGAACAGCATCTACACCCCATGAATACCCAGGACTTGGACTGTACAAAAGTGATGCCTCCAGAAGAACAACTCAGGACCCCAACACCAAAGACCGAGGTGAAGAAGGACCAGCAGGATGCTGCAGGAATCCATGCGGTAGTAATATTTATTTTTAATCTCTCCTTTCTCTCTGACTCCCTTTCTGTTTCCCCCACCTCCTCTCTTCCTATTTCTTTGTCTCTCTCTACCTCACATTTCCTGTTGAATAAAATCCGTACTATTGACTTTGGTACATGGTCTTGTTTGCACCTTAATCCGAGCAGAGTCATTTCTTATAATTGGATCATAACATTATTTTGGTGTCAGAACTGGGGTGCTGTTCTTCTGTATGAACATGTGGAAACCTTGTCATAGCCTTGTTCTGAGGAGGTTGTGTTAACTTTTGGAAATTTTGCAATGAATTTCCTCTGAGGAGATTTGTGTGTGGGTTGTGTAGTTCCCTCTGTGGGAATTTCTGGGAAAATGGCTACCCTGGGTGGCCAGCGTAAAGAAAATGTTTTATTGTCCTTCCTTGAAAGTTTGTTATTCTGCCCTCTACCTGGGCCAGAGGGGTGACTAATTCCACCCCTCCTCTGGAGGGGACTTGGCATAAGAAGATTGGGATAAAGAGCGATTGGCTACCCAGAAATTTGAAATAATACTATTTTTACAAGATTTGGTGAAAGAATTGCACTCTCAGTTAAATGAGGAAAATGAAAAAAAGGCTGCAGGCAAAGCTGCTGCTTGCTCTGACCGTGATCATTTTAGGAAGCTTCAGATGGAGCTTTGGAATATGCATGAAAGAATTGTAGGGAAAGAATTGCAGGATGTAGAACCTGTAACATTCTTAGAAACATGGTCTTGTGACTCAGACCTTTTGTGTTTGGTGGGGAAGTTCACAGACAGTGAGTGAATCTGTTGTTCTGATAAAGAGCAAGACATACCATTTACATTGAAGTAGCATTATGACCCTTAATTAAAATTGAAACTACAAATAGTTGTCAAGGTCAGCAAACTTCTACTAAAATGGTGCCCCGTGCAGCTACTGAGATGGCAAAATCTGGCCATAAATAAACCAAGATTGAAATCTGGTCAGTATTAAAGCAGTGGAATGCCAAGAGGCTTGATAATGCTTCCTGGACGTCAAAGAGTTAAAATTACTGGAGTAAACGAAGCAAGGACTACCTGCTGAGGTTAATTTATGGCTCCCATGTGAGAAATGGAAATCTGTTAATCTTAACCCTAAAGAAAACCCAGAGACTGCACTGTCACAATACTGGGGTTTTTCTGCAACACAGAATAAAATTTCCAAACTTATAGCTAATTTGCCTTTACTAACAGCTGCAGTATTAAATGTTGCAAACCTAAAGTTAGAATTTCTGACACTATCACACATGTGCTTTGGCAGTGGAGGGATGGTCTCACACTTCCCTTCTAATTCTCTAATCTGGCCACTTTATGATATCTCTTATAATTGGACCATAACAAAGTCTCACTCAAATGAAAATTGGGTCAAAATTTCACAGTAAAAGTGAATAAAGAATTACAAGTGTGCATTGGAAAGATTTAGCCAGAAACTGTTTAATTCTTAGCAGCTGGTTGAGTTTGGTGAAGTGAGATAATTTGTCTAATGGCAAAGAAGGTATTATAATCTTATAAAAGATGATTTACCTTTGAGAGGTTTATTTCATCATCTAAAGAATATTAATCTCTTCATATATTTACTCCTTGAGATGTTTTTTTGTCTGACAATTTTAAAACTGATCCTTATGTTTACAGAAAAAAAAAAAATATTTCCCGCATATATACACAGTATTTTTCCCATTTTGAACACACATTCGTATTCTGTGAAACTTTAATACTAACGGTAGCTAAACAGTAGCTTATTTTTTTTCTAGAATCTTATACATCCTTGCCAAGAACTGCTAACCTTGATATGTGACTGGTCAGTCATATTTTGCAGAGAAGTGTCTGGGTGCCAGTAACTTCCACGACATACAACATCTTCTGACTCCTCGTGTCAGAGCTATGGACAATGCCTCAGTGCTCTAAATTTTCATAAACACTATTCAGCATGCATAGTCGTGAAAAAGGCCACACTGGGATATGACGCTTAGGGTTTTTTCCATCTTTTTCCTTTGGAGCTCATTGCTGTTCCGCCTTTTGTTGCTGTCTTAGCTCTGGTTTTATTTTCTGCTTTGTCTTATCCCTCCTGAGCCCTTATTGTTGTTCAACTTACATTTTAAATTGCTTCATTTGTTAAGATGGTGGAAGCATATTTATCATTTATTCAAATGACTATATGCCATTATCATATTCCTATACTCTAGAACATACAACTCCATCATCATCCTCACTTGTATAATACTGAAAGTTATTTCAAATGTATGTGCAATAATTTTCCATGTACCCGAGGGACTTGGTTATTCATAGAGTACCATACCTTCAAAGACATACAGTGTGATTGAATTCGTTGTGAATCATTTATAAATCCAAAGTAAACCAAGAGTTGCAATGTGATACATATGAATGTTATCTCTGCATACACAGGACTCAGGCAATACATAAAAGCAAGAAACACCAAAACAACAAAGGCCTTCAGTACTAAATTACGTGGAATTTCTGCCATGGCAACATTAACAATGTTGCCTTGTCAGAGCTGCCAACAGTTTAATCTGTGACATTTCTGGTCATGGATTTCCCCCAAAACTCAAAGTTTTATTGATGACAGGACTGGAGTGCTGGCTAAATGGAGGGTAGACTTAAGTTAAAGACAAAACCACAAATCATACCTAAAGAAACACAGATGTAATCCAGGATCTTTTTTTAAAATAACAGTTAAATTTAAACAAAAAGCCCAGGATGAAGGTTGAACTGTGTACAGCTCTAGCTTTGACAAAAAATTCCTTCTCCTGAGTATTAATGAAGCTTAATCTGACATTAACTAAACTGGATGCCTTTATTTTACTGGTGCTCTTTACTAAAGCAGTGTTTAGTATTGTTTCATGATTCCATGAAAATATTTTCCAATGAAGATTTGTATCAGCAGGAACTCAGAGGCACTGAGGATGGTCCTGTGCATGGCCAGATGCTGGACTCAATGATCCTTGTGGGTCCCTTCTAACTCAGCATATTCTGTGATTCTGTGATTCTGTAATTCTTTTATCAGTGGTATAGTCAGGTCTTTTCATTTTAAAATAGTTCTTCTCAATACCCTTCTACGTTCTAAACTATTAGTTTTGAAGCTACTGGTATCGGCAGGCCAAGGGACCTGATTCTACTCCTCTACTCTGCTCTCATGAGACCCGATCTGAAGAAGTGTGTACAGCTCTGGGGCCCCCAGCATAAAAAGGCCAATAAATCCAGAGGAGGGTCAAAAAGATACTCAGTGGGCTGGCTCACCTCTTTTAAGGAGACAGCCTGAGAGAGTTGGGGTTGTTCAATCTGAAGGAGACAAGGCTGAAGGAAGACCTTAGAGCAGCCTTCCAGCACTTGAAGGGGGCCTACAAGAAAGCAAGAGAGGGACTGTTTACAAGGGCTTGTAGTGATGAGACAAGGGAGAATGTGTTTAAAATGAAAGAGAGAAGGTTTAGATTAGATATTGGGCAGAAATTCTTTACTGTGAGGGTGGTAGGGCGCTGGAACAGATTGCCCAGAGAAGCTGTGTGTGCTCCATCCATGGAAGCGTTCAAGGCCAGATTGGCTTTGAGCAACCTGATCTAATGGAAGGCATCCTTGCCCTAGGGCAGAGGGGTTGGAACTAGATTGTCTTTAAGCTCTCTTCCAACCCAAACTGTTCTAGGATCCTATGTTTCTAAATGCCTTGCAGCAAGGCTGCCTCGACATTTTTTCTTCAGCAGTCGGATTACACTTTTTCTCCCTCTACCTTGAATTCAGATACAGCTTTTTGCTCTGTGGGTGGGTGGAACTCCAGGTATTTTACAAAAATCTAGACCTCTGCTTTGCATGTATTTAGACACATGGACTTATATGGATATATATATTTATATAAAATGGATTACCCTAAGAAGCACCAAGGACTCATTCTGATGTTATATTAACAAAATTTAGAAAAACAGCATGCTTAAAATCAAGCAGAATTGAAAATAAAGGTCTCCATTGAAAAGGTATGTCCAATGGAATGTATACTATTACCAGTTGTCGACGTTTCCCTCCTTCAGTGATAAGCAAATGGCTAAAATTCAGTGTATTAGGTTCACCAAATCTGGAACAAAGCAAGGGAGATAACCAGTAAGGCACTGCATGTTCTGGGAAAACTTAGTCCCACAAACACAGAGTATTGTCTTTTGAAAAAATGGTAATATGTATGTCATACGTGTTTTCTGAGCAAAAGCAACAGAATTTGTTCATAATGAGAAATATGAATTTCATATAGCCTACCAACATATGAAAATAAATCCTAGAGGGTTTTTTGGAGTTTTTTTGGTTGGTTGGGGGGTTGGAATTTTTTTTGTTTGGGGTTTTTTTTTTGGTGGGGAGTGTTGTTTGGTTGGCTGGTTTTGGTTTTGGTTTTTTAATAGTGTGGTTAAAGTATCTTACCAGTCAGAACTTGCATTTGATATATAAAAGATGTCTGTTAGCTAATCATTTGGTATCCATGGTACATGAGAAAACAGAATGGATGATGAATTCTAAGGTGGTTTGGGTGCTGAAAAATGGATCCTTTCTTATGGTATTCAGAGACATAACTCATTTTAGTATGAAGTATTTGATTACAGCTCCTGCTTTTTGGAAGATTTTTTTTCATAATGGTACATTTTATATGTGAAATTAATAACATGAGTTGTCATGGATAAACAAATGCCATCACATAAACTAAATGAGCCAAGCTACTAAAATGCCTGGTAAATGAAAGTAAACGGTAAGTGAAAGGAAGAATCATTGCAGGAGTTAAAAACAAATGATGTAAAAGCCTTTGGAAAGCAGTATAACTCATATTTAGCAACCTGAAAAAACATTTGATCAAACACACCGGTACTAAGTTATAGGGTCTATTATTAGGTGTTCAAAACTAGCTTCACAATCAGATAGAAAATTCAACATTCTGCTTATCTGTTCCTGGAGCATCTTCTTTCTTCATGGGAAAAAAAAAAAAAAAAAAGAAAAAATTAGTCATTTGGTATGCTGTTGTCTCAGTAACCACAGAACAGAATGCATCCTGGACACACGTCCTGCACATGCCCTTGCACTGCAGTACCACTTCAGTAAATAGGACTAGTCCCCTGATTTAGACCACATCTCAAAAAAGGAACAAAGAGTTTGAAGTAAAGGCCTATCATTCTTGCATACGTGCATAGTATACTTCATGGAAGTTTTGGAAATATTTGTGTAATACCTATTTAAAAGGAAGAGAAGACCTTTTTGGTGCTACAGTTTACTGTACAACTAAGACAAAGTCATTATTCTGTTATTCTGCAGGACATAAGCACATAGAGAATCATCAAGGCTGGAAGAGATCTTCAAGTTATCTAGTCCAACCATCAACCCATCACTACCATAATCACTCCTAAACCATGTCCCCAAGTGCCACATCCAGACACCTCTTGAATTCTTCCAGAGACAGTGGCTCCACCACCTCCCTGAGCAATTTATTCCAATGCTTTTCTTCTCTTTCAGTGGTTTTTTTTTTTTTTTTCTAGTATCTAATCTGAACCTCACTGGTGCAATTTAAGACCATTGTCTCTCAGCCTGTCACATGAGATATGGCAGAAGAGACTGACTCCCACCTTGTTACAACCTCCTTTCAGGCAGTTGTAGAGAACAATAAGGTTGTCTCTGAGCCTCCTCTTCTCCAGGCTAAACAGACCCATTCCCTTAGCCATTCCTCACAGGACACATGAGAAATATGAGAAATTTTGAAAAGTAGAGTACATGGAGAGGTCACAGTGATGATGTTATAGAAGGGATGGTGGGGAGCTGGGCATGCCCAGATTCCTTATGAGAGGAAGCAGAGGAGCAGGCACTGATCTCTTCTTTCTCCTGAGCAATGGCGAAACCCAGGGGAAGAGCACGAAGCTCAGTCAGGGGAAGTTAAATTGGAGTATTAGGAAAAGGTTCTTCACACACAGGGTGGCTGGGCATTGGAAGGATTCTCCCAGGGGAGTGGTCACAGCACCAGGCTTGACAGAATTGCAGTGTTTGGACAACACCCTCAGGCACATGGTAGGATTGTTGGGCTGTGCAGGGCTAGGTGTTGGACTTGATCCTGGTGGGTCCCGTCCAAATCATGATGTTCTATGATTCTGTGATACGTTTTACATCCTTCACCAGCTTTGTTGCCCTTTTCTGGACATGCTCCAGCACCTCAATTTCCCTTTTGAAGTGAGGGACTCAAAACTGGACAAATTACTTGAGGCATAGCCTCACCAGTGCTGAGATTAGAGGGATGATCACTGCCCTGGTCCTGCTGGCCATGCAATTCTTGATACAGACTGATGCCATTGGCCTTCTTGGCCATGCTGCTGGCTTACATCCAGCTGGCTGTTGACCAGCACTCCCCAGTCCTTTTCCACTGAACAGCCCTCAAGCCACCCTTCCCCAGCCTGTAGCGCAGCGTGGGGTTGTTGTAATACAAGTGCAGGACCCGGCACTTTGCCTTATTAAGGCTCATACAGTTGTCCTCAGCCCATCCATCCAGCCTCTCCAGATCCCTCTGTAGAGCATTCCTACTGTCCAACAGATCGACACTCCTGCCCAACTTGGTGTCATCTGCAACTTAATGAGAAAACTTACTGAAGAGGATTATATAGAATGTCTGTACGTAATGAAGACACAAAAAACCTTATTTTGTTTATACTAGAGCACAGTCAGTTATGCTATATTTTATTTTAGGAGAAAATATAGTCTAGAAGAGGAAAATAACCAAACCACAGAGGCATAGAAGAAAAAATCAGTTAGTGGACCTTGACTCATAACACTAGCAATGAAATTTGATTATTAAAGAAAACATACATAGAAGAGAAAAAATTCATCTAATATGAAAATCAACTTAACTCTTTCACACTACCTACAGAAATGATAATCATAAATGGCTCCACATTATTTTCAAAATACCCATAATTTTTCATATACTTTACAGCCATCATTTTTCCCCAAGGTCAGTTGTTCTCATGTTTATAATTTATTGACGACCTCTAACCATGAAAACCAGAATTAGTCTACTTAGTCATTTTTTCATGAAGGCAAATAATAATTATAATGGCCACTTGCTTTCAGTATAAACCAACACTCAAAAGATGATTTCTGAAAAAGGAAATGAATGTGCAAGAAGCAACATGATGCCTATAAACTATTTATGAAAAGAACTTTAACCCACAAATTAAGAGCTAATGGGTAAAATATTGCTAAGCTTAGTCAGGTGAGTAATGTCATCTATTTCAGTACAACTCATACAAGTAGAGCTATGTGATTTGACTAAAATGAAACCTTAAGCAACATCCGTAACAGCACTAATGTGCTCACCACAACAGCAATTAAATACTCTGCAGATCATCTAGTACTCTGATTATGACTAGAAAACAAACGTGTTCATTTTTCTAGTCCATCTACCTTTTTTTTCTCGATTGCTGATTCAATTGCAAAGGCTTCACTGGTGTGTCTAATTTCAGTATAAGTGTTTTTCCCACTCTCTTCACCTCTGTAATTACTTGCCAGGATAGAAAGCTTTTTCTGAGGATCTAACATCAGTTCCAAATGGTTGCATGTGTGCCATCTTGTCCATGTTTGATGTGAGGTGTTAATTAGAGATAGTTACCTGCAGCACACTCCTAGATATAAATCAAATAATATTTTTGCCTCAAAACAGCCAGGTTTCTCCTTTGCTACTTTTGAATTAATCTCCCAGAGATTTATTGTGTGATTTAATTATTTACCATCATCATAATTTCAATGTATTTTTTGATAAAAAATAGGATCAATCCTCTGACCAATAAACCTGAAGCAAAGATTTTTGCTCTATCTGCTTCTGCTTCAAAATATAGGATAAAAATTAGTGTGGGGAGTTTTAACTTGTTTTGTTCCCAGTGTCACTCTTCCTACTGCTGAGTTAGACCCCATTTTCTAGAGAACTATTTAGCTAATGGTTCTGTTATGAATTACTTAACTTTGGTTTTGTTTATGTACAGTTCAGGGGTGTTTTGTGCAATGTTACACCTGTTAATTTCAGAGAAGTTGGTTGTTAAGGATCTTGAAAGCCTAACTTAAATTATGGAAGAAACATTTTTAAAATAACTGCTAATTTCAAGTTTGCTGATTTAGGAATATACAGGTTCATGTACAATATTCATTCAAAGACTGTAATCAAAATGTTTAGACAATATTATTAATTCACTTTCAAATCACACTTATCCACAGTCAATTTTAGGTGCTTTTTTCATTAGTGAAAGTCCTCAAAATCTAACTGGCAAAAATAATATTCTGATACGACAATTGCTATCTTTGATACATGCAAAGTTTAAAACTGCCGTTCCTGTAAAAAAAAAAAAAAAAAAGTGAAAGCAGATTGGAACTTCAGGCAGCGTGCATTAAATTTCAGAAATTTAATTTAGAGTTGTAGGAGGACAATTTGAAGTGGTTCACTAGAGGTAAAGCTGATGCATCTACCCCGTCATTCATTCCCTGGAAAAATTGAACATACACATTGCTACCATATGTAATCTAGCTCAAATAGTAATCTCTTTCTATGAAGAGCTAAGGATCACATTCTATACATAGAAACAACAACAATAAAATAAATAATGTAACATAACATAAAATAAAATAAAGTAAAATAAACAAAATAAAAACCCCTAAACAAAAAAAAACAAACCAAAACAAAGTGCCAAAACATATAGTTGGAGAATCGGCACTCCAGGACATATTTACATACACTGGTAACTGACCTTAAATGTTCACAATGTTTCTTAAATAGCTGAAATAATATAGCATCTAGTGCACTTACTTTTGTTTATTTTCCTCATGGCTTTTGTCAAAATTATTGATTACTGTAATACAAACCATAAAGCTATATATAATAGCAAGACAGCTTCTCAGATTAATTCAATGTAAAGATTTTAAGTGGTCTTGCCTATGAATTCTTTAGGGCAAATACATTGCCTTTATTTTTTTTTCCCCACTTTTTTTATACTCTCTCTTAGGTGAAAGGCATAATCTGCAGAACATCTCTATTTGTACATAAAGCAAAACTTAAAAGATGAATTCCCCTGTAGCAAGCAAGGATAGGTCTGTTTTTAAGAAAACCTGGGACCTCTGAGAAATAAACTTTAGTTTTATGAAGCAATTATTTTCTGACACCTCAGCCTGGGTGTTTTCAATTCCCTCTTAAGCCTGCATGTTTGTCAGTGCCAAAGTGTCTGTTGCAAAAGCAACTAAAATTATGAGATTTTTTTTAGCTACATGAAAATATATAGTCATCTCATAGAGATACCAACATTTTTTGAAGTTGCCTGTATTAAGACTATGCTTTTTTTTTTAATTTTAACAGATACAACACTTTATCTAATATCTGATACACACACATACCTACCCATTTTGTGAACTTTGATGTCTGTATTTCTCTAATTAATATTGAAGTCAAATAGTAATGAAATAATTTACAATTAATTTTCTTTAAGTGCAACAAAAGCCTATGGCTTCTTGTTGTGAATTCAAAATATTGCCATCGTTCTGCATTTGCTTTATGCGTGCATGACTGGTTTTGATAAGATGGCCGTGGGTATCAAATTGACAGGTACATTCATCCCAAAATTCCAATTGAGACCTCTTGGACACAGAAAGCCTTTGAGAAACAACTTGTCACTGACTCATACACAATGAGAGGTCTGAGAGCAAAGGACACGGCAGGGAGAGAGTCAGAATTTCTTTTTCTACACTTTTGCTTTCGACTTTTTCATCAGAGGTGCATCACACTTGCACTGAGCTAAGCCTTTGAGGCCTGAAGACACAATTAGCCAAGTCAGACATCACACAAGTATGTGATGCCCAAATGTTTCCATTTAATAGGCTTTAACAAATTGTTCAGAAATAACTTAATCAAGTAAGAGGTTATGGAAACTGCTTTCAGTTGAATTTCCCATGTCCCTACCTCAGGGCTCCAGCACTTTTGTTTAATAATGCAATAAGAGCCTTCATGATCAAAGAATGTCTAACTGCAACAAACCAAAAGGATGTCAGCCTGATAATACTGAAGGAGTCATTTATGAATTGGTATTCTAGGGAAAAAGGAACTTAACATCTGAACCAAAATTTTTGAAAACATGGGGAATTCATTGGGATTCTAACCCTCTTTGGATTTTATAAAGCTAAGAAACAGCTTTTAAAAATTTTAATTTTTGACTTAATAAGGTTTGATTATTATTTATTTCAAATTAGACTTTCAAGGTGATGCATTTGACCTGTCAAAGGAACAGGCTTTTTACAGGACTGTGGTTATCATTTTTGTGGGCATGACTGGTTTCCAAGGTCAGAGAATGTTACAGTCACAGGCATTATTCAGTGGTGTCAAGAAATGGCTCTTTTAAAAAGAATGACTACTTACTGCAAAGGATTGAAATTACCAAGATAAAAACTTCCTCCATTAAAAAAATGATCTTGTTACATGTCGTTACTGCATTTTGTGTAATTCAACACAAAAGCATTTTTCTACAAGTTCCATAGACAAATAAATGAGGAGTAAACAACAGGTAGTTATGGACAGGGGGAAGCTTTGGGCAAAGTATAAGCAGATTCTAGTGGGACTTGAACAACAGAAAAAAATTTGAGGGGACAAAGAAGCTTAAAATATTCAAAACATGAAAAATCTATTGCTATCACGCTTCCGTTACAGAGCAATAATTCTGCGTAATCCACTATACATCCTTATGAACATTATGTATTTATCTCATACCTACATATCTGCAGGGAGAAAATAAATTTTTTTGGAGTTGCTGAGCTGCAGCTCTCCATGATCTATAATTGGATTAATAAATATATTCATTCATGAATCAGAAGTCACAAGCTGAAGTCACAGAGCTGAAACACAGATCCAAAGCCACACATTAAACCATTCTATTACTTTTTACAGACAAAGGATTCAAAAGGTATCATGTGGTTGTAAATTTCTGTTTTATACATATAGTTCTTATCATATATTAATTTTACTTTTGCCCTTTTACAAGATCCCACAATCTGAAAAAAAAATAGACTAATACAATTACAGTAAAAAGGGTAATACTTTTCACCCTTAATTTTAGACACCGGACATATTTATGTTCCATAGGAAAAAAAACCCCTTACTTTCTCTTCTTTTTAATTTACTCTGCACTTTTGTGAAAAATTTCAGGTGTTCTTTGTGTTGAGTGGTTTATTTGGGTTTTGTTTGGTTTTTTTTGGTCGTAACAGAATTGTATTACTTAAGCTGAGCAGAATCTGACAAGAGTAAACCTGGAAAAGTTATTGTTACTTTTTCTGGAGACATTCATAAACCTAATGCTGTCCTCTTAAATGGATAATGAAAACTACTCCCAAATGCACAGACCATAACATTCTTCTTTTCATTAAGAAAATTGTTTAAAAATACTCTGATGACATGTACTGATTTTCTTTGTGTCTGATTTCATTATAAAAACAATATCAGCATAGGATTTTTATTTTATTGCTTTTACAAGACCTTTTGCTGCAAATGATTTATTAAAATCTACAGTACAAAAAAAAAAAAAAAATTAGAGTGTAATCTGTGACTTACTAGAGATAGAAGGGAAGGTGTCCTAATCTTTTCATTAGATGCTCAGAAAGACGTTATTGAATGATTACAGCAGTCAGGAAGTGCAGTATGAGTATTGTTAACAGAATTAATTTTTAAAGTCTTTATGAAGATGTGAACGTAAGTGTCTGACAAATGAACAGACAACTGTAAATTAGAGCTGGAATTTTACAGAGGGATCTGATGAGAACGTACCTGGATTAACAGCATCAGAATATCTGATGAATGTTTACAGTCAAGGACTGCTAGTATGGAGTTCATTGTTTGCTCTTCTGGTGTTAAGACCGGTCTCATGACCCTGGCAGGCACTACATTATTATTAGTGTTGCTTCTTGCAGCTCTGTCAGTGTAGTTCAGCTCATCATCTGTGACAAAAGGCGGTTAAGTCAGATTTCTTGAAGACCAACACAAAAGACAGATACAGGATTTAATTCCTGCTGTTTTCTTACTCTAGATAACAGCTTCAGCTACCCAAGGCAACTGGCCCTTGAGAGGCTTGGGCTGAATTGAAGTAAAGTGTGTTTTGATTGAGACTTAATTCATTGATACGTGATGGAATTGCGAGACTATAGACATGAAGTTGTGCAGACCAATGAAGGTGGCTGTGCTGAGACAAACACTGTACGCATTTTAGGATTTTATTTAGTTGTTGCTGGGCTTCATTTGTTTTAAACTGGCTGTAGTATGACTGACTGCCCACTTGCTACCAGTGCAATACACCTCTGCAGCACAATCCAATTTTCTTCCAAGACAAATCCTGTTCATATATTTCTACGCCATGCCAAGAGAGAAAAATCAAATTTCTACTTGAAAAGTGCTCTTTGAACAAGAAAGAACATAGATCCTTCCCACTACTGCAGATATCCTGCTTCATCCTTCATAAAGACGTTTCTGTGTTGCATTCTAGTTTTACATTATGTAACTAGAAGAAGTTAATAAGTACCAACACAGAGTTCTCATTACAGAGTTCTCGTTACCCGGAGTTCATCACAGAAACAAAAGGAAAAGATTACTCAAAAAGGCAAGAAAGAAATGTGTCATTCTCATTTTTCAACTTTCTCAGCCTGCGAAACATCCCTAAATGCCTGACATGCATTCAGATCAGTGAGAACTGGGCACACATACTCTTTTTGCCAAGGGCTGAAATGGAAATCTGTGCAGTCTGTTATGACAGAATGGGTACAAGTGCCAGCCTCACACCAATGTCACAGAGACTCTCATTTATTTTCAGATTAAAACAAAAACTTTGGCTGGAAGTTTAGTGCTCACTGAAAACAAACAAGCATATGTAATCACAGCCTGACACATGCTAAATCCCACTGAAGAATTATGTCATAGAACTGTCTTTTAACCACAGAGGAAAAAGCTTTTGAAGACAGTGGTTTAGGTCCAATGTTTGTGATATAAATACTTCCAGCATTTCTGGTTCTGGAAAGTAGAGTGTTATTATTGCATGAACTCTTACTGTTGCTTCAGTGCTGCTGTTCTCACTCTGTTCAAAGATTATTTCTCTCTCCATTTTACTTTTCACATTCCAGCATCTCTCTGTGTTCCATATTCTGAAATCTAGCTGACTTGTCTCCTGTTCTTTCTTTATTTTCTCCTAGGCACCTGCTTTTTACACCTACACACTGACCTCCCGGGTATGAAACAGTTGCTTCTCTCCACAGTCTTCATTAGGAATTTTTCCCCTCTTATGAGAGACAGTGTCCAGACCATCAGGTCTAGAAATCAACATTAGGAAAAGCAAGTATTTTTACAAATTGCAACATGCTCCTTGTGCCTTCCCATCCCCCTCAATAAAGTTCAAAATGCTCAGGAAATACAGCAATCATACTGTCCTGTAACACTTACTCCCAAAATCATAAAACATGTTTACATTTAAGCTGTGCTACTAGCATATAATTTTCTGTTCTTGTGGATGTCAGGAAAGTATCTGAATCCTTCCTCCAAAATCAGAAAGAGTTGTAAAAATAAATATATATATATATGCATACATATTCCAGACATCATAAGGGTTTCCCTTTCTCAGAGACAGAATAATAATTCAGGACTATATCCTATAAGTAAAATTATTTGTCATATCTGATAAAGACTACAGAATGAAATATTTACAGAGTTTTAATTTAAGATGGCTGATTTCTAAGCTGCATGGAATGTTGTTATAAAGTAAGCAGTTAGATAACTTACACTGTAGATAGATCATAACCCCCAGCCCCTGGGTCAAGCTCTCTGACCCCAGAACTACTTTGGTGCAGCACAGCTGGGTGACCTTGGCCCAGTCTTACAGAGAAGGTTGTTGCTAAGCTTTGGGAGTACATGAATGGGAGCCACATGAAATAAGTAATAACACAGGCAGAAGAGAAATTGTTGCAATGACAATAGTTGGCAGCTCAGGGAACCACAAGGGAAAAACACAGATGTGGAAAATATATCCCCTTAAGGAAAATGCAGGCAGCTCGAACACAACAAATCAGCAAGATCAAAGGTCAGACACTTCCAGGATTACAGGAGGTGACACTCCTGGTATGAATGACCACTTACTGGCCAGCAGAGATCATGCAAGGGTCTCAGAACTGATAAGTGCATTAATGCTTAACCTGGCACTGCACCTATCAACTCTGCATATCAGACACATACAGAACTGCTGTGTTTTTGAGCTGTGTGTACATGCACGGCTTGCACAGGGCCTCTTTGCAAAAGTGTGTGGCTGGAGAAAAGTGTCTCCATGGGAAGAGCTACAGAATAGGAAGAGAAGGGTTACAGCCCAGGTTCTTTGTGTTGAAATCTAGACAGTTCCAAAGTAGAATAATATTACTATAGGGAAATACATGTTTTGGCAATCTTCCTGCACTTGTGCAGTATTACACAGCAATTTTTCTCAGTGAAATTACCTACTGTCTTCAACCAAGATTTATTGGAGAAGGGATATAAAGGAAAAAAACAAAAAAAACAACGTAAATACCAGTTAAACAAATTAGAATATATCTGCTAAATGATATGAGGACTTTTGCTAGAAAGGGAAAATAGCATAATCATCCTGTGTTAATTTAAGCATGATTTAAATTCTTGAATATTCAGTATCCTTTATTGCACTCATGAAAGTGAGTCCCTCTAGATGCTGACAAGTCATTAGGCTGCCACATTTTCCTCTCGTACTGAATACAGAAAATCACTGAACACTAATACTATCTTAATTTAGGTATCACTCATTCAAATTATGCTCAAAAATTATTGAATTTGAATAATCACTGTTCTCTTGAAACTTAGTAGAGATTTTCTAGCAATATTGTATTCTCTTCTTTGTGCTAATCTCTTTGCTGAGACATAGCCTTGTTTTGATAAGTGGTAGCGGTTTAATCTCTTACAGCAATGGAGGATTCTGCCATCTTTAAATGTCTTTATCACTACTGAAACACTAGAACACACCATTAATTTAAAGAAACAAAACAAAACAAAGCTGTTTTCTTCTAGTTGCCCAAAAGAATTGCATTCCCCAGATTGCTGAAATAGAACATGCCTAGGCTAATAGATTGACCATACCATACCAAATCTTAACACTCAGAAAGCATTGACCAAATTTTTTCAGTGTTTATCTGCACGTGAGAAAGATCTCCATGCATCTAAGAATTCCAGTTTAAACTTCTTGATCCTAAAAGAATTTTTTTGTGTAGGAATCCTGGACTAATAGCTAGGAAATAAATAATTTAAGACATATCTTTTCTGTGCATTGGCAAGTTAAGTTTAAATGAAGATTTTGCAATATTTCATACCATGGTAGAAGTAATGTTCCTGGTAACAAAACCCAGTTGGATATATTTTGTATTCTCTATACTTTTCGAGTATGAAGTTAAATTTCAGAAATAAAAGAGAATGCAAGAGGTTTTTTATTTTCTAAGCCTCAAGCTGGAAAAGAAGAGAATTCCATTATTACAGAAGCATAATTCTGTCAAGTAGAATACACCAAGGCTCAATATTTTACAGTTTCCACAAAATGTTTTACTAACTAGTGAAACAAAAAGATACACAAAAGTTTATTGTTTCTGTGATAAACAAAACAAGGCTTAATCAAAATTATTTTCTGTCTTTGCTAAATGAAAAATCATTTACTTTGAAGTTGTATAGGAAGACTTATTGACTCCAGAACATTTCTGGACACTTCTACATATTATTAATGTTTTCATTCGGAGATTTGTTAGTGTGACAGTCATGTTCGTTCTGGAAGCATGTTGGTACTGCTTCTTAGTGAAGAAAGCTGCACTACTATTAACATTTGCATAATAAAAGCTCCCAATAATTACTGCAAAACAATTAGGAGGCACTTAAGAGTAACACTTACCTGGTCTGTATCGCCTCTTTTTGAATTTGGCTTTCTACGAGAACTAATGTGTTTGACAAACATGGAATAATTATTTAAATGGGGAGGTTCCCTATATAATGTGCCCTTTGGAAGAAAAATAAATTAATGCCAATTAATGCCAATTAAAACTCATGACTGAAAGCTAGAATAGTCTGCTTATTTTATTCCACCTTTATCACTAAAGCTTAGGGCATAAAATAAGCTAACATTAAGCAGCTGCCTAATGCCTCTTTGCCAGTGTAGAACTCCAGAAAGATCAGGAGACCATTTAAGTATATGTATATTTATATGTTTGTGTAGCTGCGCACGTGTGTAGGCACATGTGTATATCTGTGGAGTACATGGGTATGTAGATATACATTTACATGCACAAATATAAAGCATTTTGTCAGACTGGGAATTCCTGAAAACTAGATGAGTTAGAAGTACAGTGTTCATAAATTGAAGAGATCTTCATCATGCATATTTTCCTTCTTTTTAAAACTGTTGTTAGTTTAAAGTGTTAAAACATTTGAATAGCAGAAACAAACTGTAGTAACATTGATGGTTATAATCTTACTTCCTCTGACCCAAACCATATTTATACAAGGTGAAGTGAGTCAAACAAGTGCGTTTATACACAAAAATAAGGATTTGAATTTTGACTTCTTCACATTCCAGATGAGACTTATCTCTAAAATTATTGGCTGTTTGAACATGGTAGTTTTGGTCAAAGAAAGCAGAGGCATGGATTAGGGTGCTCTTCTAAAGGTAGGAAAGTTTTCATTTTAATGTAGAGCTAGAACTAACCTTTTAATATTTAGTGAGAAAAAAAATGAATCTGTATTACCTTCATTTTTAATGGTATGAAATAACCATCATAGAATGTATATTGAAACCTTCTCTCAGCTATATTTTATTCCATAAATACTTCCTTCTAAGGCTTCATCCTCATTCTTATTTATACAATTGTCATTCCAATTATTTTGTCTATTTAAAGCATACATGAAAATGCTTATAAATTAAGCTTGATACATATTTAGAATATCCTCTCCTTCTCAGAACTAGATGATTGTCCTTACTGGTGATGAGAAGTCAAGTTCTATAAGAATACACAGAATCTTGTTCAATGCCGACCCATATACTACAGTCCTACCACTTATTACACACATACTAAGCATGTAATTTCCTTAGCTCTTAGTATTAAGTCTCTTTAACTTTTTAATTAGATTATCTAGAGGTGGGGAGAGCAAAAGCCTATATTCATTAAAAAATAATGTGTATGTATTGCCCCTCCCAACAGAGTTTTAGAGACATTTCAAACAAGTAGTAAACAACAGCCAGCAAAAGTATTAGAAAATTTGTCCATGAGTTTAAATAATATTTGTTCCATGGATTTGAATAATTGCATTTCTGCTTGATGTGATAGATATGCAGTGAACTTATCCACTGAGAGATGGGTGCCTTTAGTTAATGTCTAACTTTTTGCTTGTCTTGAAAGTAAAGGAATGACTCGGTCATCCTGCCCAGACAATTATCCAAAGCATCTAATTTAGGGAAAAAAAAGGCGCCATTAGCTCCCTTCCTGTCTTTACCAGAAATAAATAAATACCTCCAATAGTTAATAGAGATCTGAAATGGGTCTCATTGTTTATATATATTCTAGCCTCTTTCAAATTATTATAAAGGGAGTAAGCTCTTAATTTAAGTTAGTACTAAGACTGAAAGTAATGGATCAGGACCTAAGACCTAGCTGAAAGAAGGGAAAAGCATCCTGAAGTCTGAAATTACCTGGTGTATTTCACAGTGCACTACCTTGATTATTCTGAGAAGATGGCCAATGAAGGTGGTCTATTAATGACAGCAGTATAGTGTCTCAGACATTAAACATTTCAAAAAACATTTTAAAAAAAAAACCACAGTAGAAGATAACCTTGACCCTAGATCAAGTATGCAAAGGAATAATAGAATAATGGAGCTGCAATGCTCTAATAATATCTCATCTTTTACTATCATACAAATATGAATAACAACAGCAGGCTATTTGACTTATTTCCTATGTAGGAAGTAATTTTTATATTATAGGTGGTGACATCCTCAATGGACATCACATTATGTGAAATTTTAGACATTAAAGTCTATAAAGTTCTTTGTTTATATCTTTTGAAGAGCATGACAAAAGAAGGCCAGAGAGATTTAAGTATCTAACTCTTACTGAAAATGACTGACGCTTTTTTTTTTCTAATTCCTACTCATCATATATTGTCTTTACTTTGCATAGCAGCATTTTTGATGTTTCCATGTAAGAGTTTCTTTGTTTGTTTTGGAGAAGGCAGACTTATCTTCAGCCACATAGTCTGTTTACTATGAAGTGAACTTGGAGAAACAGTGATGTGTGTGGATGTCATCAGCAGCATGTGGTCTCTAGCTCAGGTAGTGCCTAAAACTACCACCATGTTCACTGACTTGGACATCTTTCTGCTTGATAGAATTCACTGTGGTGCTATTGGAATAATTTCATTTATGTTTTATAAATGGCATCAAGCAATGCTTTCTTGCTACAGCAGTGACTAGCTGTTAACCAAATGTCAGCCTTGGTCTATGTCAGTGTTCCCCGAGTCTGCTCTTCCTGCAATTGTCAATAGTGTAAGTTTTCACAACCTCGTTTTGCAAAAGTGCCAAAACACAGTGGCATTTTTGAGTGTGTTACAGCTGAGATTTTTATGAAATAATTTAGAGATTTTGACTTCAACTGTTTTGCCTACAAAAAGTTAGAATTTCTCAAATGCTGTTGTGGTTTTGAATGTAAAACAGCTATCTAGATGATCCATGGTAACTTTCAGGTAAGAAATATGTTTCTATTCTCAGTGTTTTGGAAAACTTAGACATCTGGTTCAGCAAGCTACAACATAGAGTCCTGCTGGCTATAATATGTCACTTCTATTGCTTCTGTTGAGCTTAAAATTGGCTTTTATTGCTTTTCTGTATGTTCCTTCTGATGATGGGGCTGTTCTAAATAAATGCAATCACCAGAAAACTTTATCACATCTGTTTTCCGTGTTATTTATAATATGTGTTTTATGTATGAAATGGCTGGTTTTATACATACACTAAGGCACAATATTTTTTTTAAATTTAATCTAATTAAGAGCAAAGTTTGCTGAAATTTAATGAGCACTACCTTCTTTGACCTATTGTTGTCTAGTAGAATTTGAGTTAGAATTAGTTGGAATTTATTTTACCTTCACTTTACATGTCATTACTTAGGTTCCCACCTCCTTCAGCAACACTAACCTCTGGAGCACTGTTCTTGCCTTTGTTCCCTTTCAATTATTCAGGCAAGAGCTGATTAACCAAGCCTCTGAAAATGCATCTTTCTTAACACTCTGTCTACTTTGAGCTTGTGTTGCATATCTATATCTAAAAACTTTATTAGCTAGATAGATATAACAAGTATATTTCTAATAGAGCCATAGTTTTCAGTTATAGCTCTTAAGCTCTTGCTTCAAGGTGAATTAAATCAATTTCTGTCTGTTTAAATCAAATTAGAATAGTGCTACTTCAGCCCTGAATGAGACTATTCATGCTAACTTCTGCAATGGTTTAAATAAACAGTTTCCTTTCAAGTCTTCATGGAAACAGGTTGCAAATATTCTCACAGCCTTTAAGACCACTCGACAGAAAACGCATTGAGGAGTTCAGAGCTCTCTAACAGAAGTCATAAAGAAGATTAAAAATCTCTGCTTTACATATTCTATAAATAAACATTTTCCTTTTATATATATTATGTCTCTTTCCTGTTACTGCTTCAAATTATTTCCAGCTCAGATTTTCAGTTTGAAAATTTGATTTTCTATATGCCGGTTAACTTCTTATGGATCTTGCTTGAACCCAGGCAAGCATTTTGCAACCTCACCACACTTTGACGAGGGGGTCTGTATGGCTGTCACCTACTTAGTGATGAACCACTTTTTTTTCTTTTTTTTTCTATTTTTGTGTGTTATTATTCTGGCATCTAGTTTCTGTGAATGATTGTTCTGTAGCCTCTCTCTCTGTGAGGGTCCAGTTTTATAAACAGCTCAGAACTAACACCTATTTCATGTTGCAGGGTCCTAGCTTGCTCTATCAGTTCTTGCATGGGAAGTCTTCCATTATTTCGGAACCTCGTTTAGATCAGTAGTCTTTTCCAGTTCTGTCATATTTTCCCTGAGATAAAGGCACAGAATAGTACAGAGTCCTTAAACGTGTGAGGAAGCCAAGAATCTATAAGGGGAGGGCATAAAATTACAGTTTGAATATGATTAAATAGTGTTATGCATGTTGAGCCAGCATATTCCAGAAGTCTATTCTAAAGCCTGTTACAAAAGTTGTGACCTAAATTATGACACTGGTCATCTTTCTGTTACTTTATACCTGTTAATTTTAATAAAGGCAAACTTTACATTTCAGTATGTTATTTGTACCTCCTTCTTCAATTTTTTCATGTGTCAGGAAGCTGAGGGTAGCATTTGCTTGCATTGGACTTCATAAACCTTCCAGCCCACCAAGGTTCTTGTAGATTAACTTGGCCATTCATTCATTCCCCCACCCCCAGTGGGATGGGGTACAGAATAGGAAGAACAAAAGTGAAAAAACTCATGGGTGAAGACAAAGACAACATAATTAGTGACAAAGCCTGTAGTTTCTCAGATACTCCTTCTTTCCCTTCTTTAAGACACATACGACATTTTTGCCTTTTACTGTCTTCGTTGAAATTGAAGATCCCCATGATATTACCAAGTTAATAGAGAACAGACTTGTAATGACATCAGCCATCTCCTTCAACAGCACAACAGCCAAACCACCATTCCATCTGTGGTCTTCTTAATGTCCAGTTTGCTTAAGTGGTCCCAAATCAACCTTTGCCTCCTTCCCAAAAGCTACTGAAAACAAAGTTTTGGTATATTTTAAGATGTTATTCTTCTGAGTTTTTAAATGCTTTCTCCATCTTCAAATAATTTTGGGATTTTTAATTGAGAAAAAAAAAATAGAAACATTTTCTATACCACCCTAAATAAAAATCTTCGTGTTTTGTATCAAGAAAATAATCTTACTATATTATATCGAGATAAAATCTTAAATCCTTAAATCTTCGTATATTATATCAGGAAAACTATCAGCCTAGACTATCCAATATATAGGAACACCTCCATCATTTGCCTTTAAATTATCTCAAGAACAATGTGTAAATGAAAATAATTTTGTAAATCAAGAGCCCACTTGAATAAAAAATATGCCCAAATGCTGATAACATACTACTAAATTCTCAGCTACAAAATTTATTTTAATAGAGTATCAGTGTTTTCAAATATTATTCTGTTTACATTTAAGGAAACTTCACATTTTAATCTGCTTAAAAGCAAATAAAGATTCTAGCTGTGGGCACCATTCTGTGCTCCACATGTTTAGTCACTACATTGATTGTTAAAAATGGACACAGAATGTGAACCTTTGTTTGTTTGGTTTTTTTTTCCCTAAGAGCATTTCATCAAGATTTAGGTTGCAGTAATGCACTATTGATAATTGTTGTCCAATCCAATTTTTCTTCTTTATTTCCTTTTAGCCTATAATTTTCATGATGTTTTAAGAGTACAGAGTATGTTTATCTTCGTACACAATCTTATTAACCAAAGTGCTAAAACTAATCATCATCTTTGAACTTTGCAGCTTCATTTCACCCTGCAGCTACACCAGTGATACTTCAGATCACAGCTTCCTCACTTCAAAGCAAACACTCACAAAAGTAGGTAACAATCCTCTATGAGGGCAGAAAGACTGTTCTTTGGAAGAACATCATTACCTGGCAAATTATCAGTGGGCAAACGAAAAACTCTGCTACACACTTAATAGGGAGATCAAAAATAAGGAGGATAACATGAAACTGGCACTTGGTAAAAGATGCCAGCAAGAAGCTTCAACACTGTTTAAATTGACTAGTTGGACTTCAGGAGCATAGCTGTTGTGTCCCTAAGACTAAGATGCCACAGGTAAAACATGCAGTATCCATGTCCAGAGCACTAGATACTGATCATTTTTGTCTTCCATATGAATCAGAAGAAAAAAAATACACCCACCACAACTTTCAAAAAAAACCCACTTCTTTCCAGTCTTGAAGCTCAGTATTTGTCCCTGATATAAAGAAGAATGTGAAAGCTCAGCTTTATTGTAGTCTGTTCTGTCATCCTATTCTGCCTACATTTACTAAAAATCTTTCGTATGAAAACTAGCAGAGATAAATCCATTGATAGATATAGACATACATAGGTAGGTAAATAGCAAGTGATGTTTGGGATTTCCAGATCATTTTTTTCCCAAGATTTTGGATGCTGATTGATAATTGAGCTGACTTCAAATATGCTTGTGGCAGTCTTCAAAAGAATAGACAAAACCTCTCCACTCCTGACAACAGCAGAACCAAAAAATGCTTTTTCATATATCAGGAAAAACTTAATTGAATAAATACTCATGTTCATGTTTGAAACAAAATAGACTCCTAAAGATATGAAACATTTTAAATAATAGTAATATACTAATCTGTAGAAAAATATGAGGGGAGTAAAAAGGTAAAACATTTTTAGTTGATCACAGCAAACTTAGTACATGTTCAAGTCCATTATGGCAGATGAAATATGCTAATTTTAAACTTACCTTATACGTAGTATAAACCAAAAAGATTAATCACATCTTTTAAAATGCTAAGACAAATGAGAAGTATTTAAATAGGAACAAATAGGATCACTACTTAATTTAAAAATGGAAAGAAAAGAAAGTAAGCTTTATAGACTATCAGCTGAATAGGAGTGCCTGTAGAAACCCTAAAATTTTGACAGAAATAAATATTGACAACAGTATTATGTAAAAGTTATATAAAACACTGTTTCTTCTGGCTTGCAGTTGACTTCTGGTATCCACATTGCTTGGATTCCATAAGTACCTAATTATATAATTGTGCATTTTACGTAAATGCATATCACTTTTGGCCTTAGAAAGGATAAGCAAGTTTAGAAGACAGCAGGAGCAGTATAAGGGTAGCATCCACAAACTGAGCAAACAGTGTCAGCATAATTTGAATTTTGAGTCTCAACAGTCTGTTATTCTATCAAAACATTTGTCAGTCATTTTAAGCATGAGTCCTACCTCTAAAAATCAACTGTACATGATCTTAAAAGCAAAGATATTTAAATTTTTTACTGTGGATTATCTTAAACCTGAACTTTTCTCTGTTGAAGTTATTAATACAAGCTTTCTTAAAGCTGCCTGAAATTGAGAGTGTAGTGGGCCCACGAGGTAGTCCTAAACATAGGTTTTACCCTGTAATAACTTCAGCAGGAGGTAATGAGTTCGCAGAAGGTCCTGTGTAAACCTTGCTGCTTTAGGTGATTACCAGAAAACTCTGAACCTCCACTGTGCAAATTCCCATAGGATGTATAAAAGTACAGGTGTGGGACACAGGAAACAATCCAATTCTATGTACTCTGAATGCCTTTCAGTATTTTTTTTTTTTCTACCTGATGCTTTTAAAGCTTTGCAGTTATCCACTCTTGGTCAGGAAAGGCTCCTGGAAGCAGTGCACAAACAATTTCCTCCAAACCTATAAAATGAATAAGGATGTTTTTTTGCTCCTGTTGCATTTCTGTATTTTCTTTTCTCAATTTTATCCCATAGTGTCTGCACAGTCTAGCATTTAAAAGTTTTTATTTTGCAGTGGGATAGAGGGAATAATACTCCTTGGCCTGAATGTTGGCACTTCTATTTTTCTTATTGCATATTACTAAGAAACTATTTATGTATCTATCTTACTGTTCCTACATGCCTAAATTTTCAGAAACGATTACAGGTTTTATGTTAAGACACACAGGAAATACTGTTATGATTACAGTTACAATTATAACTGCAGCAATTAAATTATGGAATGTAAGTTTGTTGTCCAGAATGGCCCCAGAAACTAGAAAAAAACACTGAAGTAATAAAGACACAATGATTTATTTCATGTGATATCTCAGGACACCCCAGCCATTTTAAAGACTAAATTATAGTTATGGGAAAGAAAATCTGTAAGAAGACTCAAGTGTGTTATGACCTACTTATGAAATATATATATATGCTACCAAAAATCAAGCCTCAGACCTCATGAAAAGGAATCAAGTTCTAGTTTTGAAAAATATAAACATTTTGAGGTCATATTCTAGGGTGATATAGATCCACAGATAGGTCAGCTGTCTTTCCATGTATTTATGACAATTTATGCAAATTTGTCTGACCACATTGAAAGAATAAATTTAACAAAACAATTCAAGTTTGAAGGCAGTCAGAGAGAAAGATGAAAAAAGCCCAATATGGTAGCTAAGAAAGTTTGAACATAGTGTCCACTAGTACGCAGTGTCTAAATGACCCCAAACATCTGGTACCAAACTAAATCTAGGTACAAGTGTTGTGATATTTGTAGAGCCATTGAATATTAAGTATACACATGAAACTGACTTTTGGATACTTTAAAAAAAGTTACAAGTGTCAATGTGTTAGTGAAACACGTTTTAAAAATACGTATTTGCCCTTTTCTCCTAAAATATGAAGGTTTTTTGAGGATGACCAGACGATTTTATATTTTGATAAATGATGCAAAGAACTCACATTGCAAAGGATTCTGAGTGCCAGAAATCTGTGCAAAAATGGTTCCAAAACATTGNGGGAACTAGGTTTCATAGGAATAAACATAGAGGTTTGTGGAACTGATGATATAAATTTTTATAGTATTGGGTACAAATACTTTGTGTTGGTATACATCAATGGTACACTGACCTCGGGACAAAATTTTTTTTGTGCCAATATTAAAATTGTCTACCATATATGAAATCATGAGTAGGAAGCAGAAAATGCAGATGCAAGGCATAATACCTTTTCCAAGTCTATTTTTGCTTTTGCATATCCTGTTCCCCAGATTGTACACTGCAAATACCTTATATGAAGGTATATAGCTACTTCCTATGAACTTTCTTCTCTCCTCCTAACTTATTCCTTACTTTCTTGCACAGTTCTTATTGCAGGGAAATTTCTCGTTTATGTTTAGATATAGCTGGAGGTTGTTCTAAAAATATCTATCATTTTTCTCCCCTCTTCACCTTTTTCTTGTTAAAGGATCAGACCCCTATAATCAACATGAGCATGAGATACAGTTTTCTTGCTGCCCTGAATTTTGTTCAGGGTAGGAAAAAAAAAAAAGAAGAACTAAAAAATATGGTAAAAAAGATTCTGTGACACTTGTTTTCATTGGTAGAAGTCAGTTGGAGGAGACTCAAGGAAAAAATAATATAAAGTTACTGTATTTTCCCATTGGGTTGTTTGTTTTCTTTGTGATTCTCAGGATAAAGATTCTGAAGAAAGATGTAGTTTGATATTTGCATACCTAAAAAGCTACATCTATAACTTCTGAATGCTGAAAAAGAAAAAGGAAGGGGGAATCAGTATTCCAAAAACTCAGAAAAATACTCCTTATTGAATATTTTTGTAATGAATTCTCATCTAAGAGTTTATTTGAAGCTGCATAAAACACTCCCATGTTGCTTGCTCTTCTCAGCAAGAATAGCAGCAAAATCAGCAAAACAGGTAAATTCATATTTCTTTCAGTGCAAGGAGCTTAGTTACCTTAGATATCTGAGTTTTTTAGAATGGTGAACTTTGCCACCTATACTACTACAGATCTTTAAGTAAAATACCACTGTAAGCACTACTGCAGTAATGGCCAGCCATGAGCAGGAATCTTAAAGCACTCAAGGACTCTGAAGAAAAGTAGCAACACTGAAACAAATCGTTCCATGCAATGTGAAATAATGAACTGAAAAACATATCATTTGATTGTTTGCTTAGCCACCGAATCATAATGTCTCCTGTGTTTGCAGTTCCCTCCCAAGACCAGAAAACACAAAAATTTTTTTATTTTAAGCTGTTTCCTCCTCTAGTGTTTCATTCTTTAATAATTTTGTTCAAAAGCTCACTCAGTGACATCATTCTTTCTTCACACATTATTTCTTCACCAGCCTTCTATGAGCCCTGTGTTTCTGTTAGTCTTTTTACACATAACTTTCCATTCATCCAACTGACATATCAGAAAAATTGGATAACACTGATCATCAAGGTAGTTGTTTCCTTTGGGCTACAGCCTGAAAATTTGCTTGAAGAAATGCTGAGCTATTTGACATGTATTTGATCATGGACTCAAGGACAAAGAATTTCCAGGCTTACATCCAAACTACATCCTGTTTGCAAGCAAACTGCACTTCATTGTATATCCCGTCATGGTCAATCAAAATTGATAGTCCATCTCTGGTGCGGATATACTCAGCTTCTCAAACTGTCACTCGATATATTCAGTGAGATTATATTCTTGCACAATATGCACATAATTGCACGGATAAGACTATCCAAATGGCACACAGATGACATTGAAATACCTCACACTGAAATCTGTTGTGTTTCAAAACACTGATAAGGATGTCATTTTCCTGAAATCTACTCCAGTTCATATATTACTCCATGTAAGTATCTTGACTTTGAGTACCCTCAAAATATAGTGATTTCCACTGCCAGTAAAATCCCATGATGTATACAAAAATATGTGAATTTTTATTTCGTTTGTTACATTATTAAAGGATACAGGCAGAATAATGAGTCCTTTTCTAAACAAAGACCAATGAAATATTTAAATCCTTCTTCAGCTCAGACTGCCATTTTTAATCATTAGAAAATATTGCCTTGGGATGAATTTCAACTTTAAGATTACAGACAAATTGCTTATTGATCTATTATTCTTATGAAAAAAATATGAGTAACAGAAGAGCATGTAGAAGAAACAAATATATCTGTCAAAGATGTTTGCTAAATTTCTGGAAAAATCTTTGTGGAAATACATTCTTCCACCTCTTTTGGATCATCGTGAATTAATTTGTTTTCTCATCAAACAAACATTTTTACACAAGAAAAATTCTAAATCAAATCCAAATAAAAACCACAACCTCACCCCAAAAAAGCAACAAAATTATTTCCTCTTATTTCATTGGCAGCAAAAAGTTATTCAGCCTTTCCACTATACTGCAAGAGTTATCACATATTCCTCTGCAGACTTAACCTTTAAAGATGAAAAAAAATCTGTTCCTTCTTCACACCTTGTGTTTTAAAGTGTTAAAATTAGTGTCACACTTCTCCGGTGGAATCCCTGAAGCTTGTCTGCCTCTCACCTCCAAACCAGACAGTATTTCAGTAAAGTAACTGACTCTTGACAGAGTTGGATCCCCTCTGTCTTTTATAGTAAATTACCTTTCAGTTTGAAATGTCTTGCAACCACAAAACAGTGTTGACTCAAATTAAATGGCTTGCTATACTATCTAGTCTTCTGCCTTTTTAGTTATTACTCATTTTATATATGTGATTTATTTTTTGGTGGATGTAGCATTTTGCGTTTCTCCTCTCTAAGGTCAGCGTTAGATTTTCGGTTTTAGCAAATTCTCCAGATTCATTAAAATCATTTCAGTCAAATCACTTGGTACTCTGTTCCACAGTGTTTTCCATTGGTTCTTCATTAGTGCAAGGACAAGTTTTCTAAGCTTAGTGTCTATTCCATCAAGTTTTTCCTGTCCCATAACTTAGGAGTTGAAATGTTTAAGATAAGGGCATAAAAAAAGAGTGTGTTAAGGTGATGTCAGTGTCTTGTAAATTATCCAATATGAGCTGTCAAAGAGAGTCTTATGTCACTAAACCTATTGCTTTGCATGACTTAGTTCCCTTACATGGCATTCCAAGGAAGGCCTATCTTCAATCAGCATTATAAACCTTCAGTATACCCTGAAGTAGTCCTTTGTTACAAGTCACTGCCAAAGTAGAAGCTGCCAGTCCTCCACCTTATGTAAGTCATCCAGAATGCATTCATTTTCAGGGGGTGAATTCATATTCCATTTTTAATTCATTTCTTCAATCCACAAAGAGTAATCTCCCCAATGGGTGTGCTTTGAGAATGCCATGGAGAAAAAATAATTGGGGAAATACTTGACAGAATTTAGATATGAGATCCAAAGTTCCTGGCCGCTCTATATCTAATGTACTTGTGGGCGTATTGAGGGGAAGACCATCAGAACATAAAGAAGATTTAGTGTGTAACTTTGCTTCTTAAGAGGTCTGCATTCTGCATTGATCTTTTGACATACACATGTTCAGGTACCTACTGCCTGGGACCCAAAGACTGTTTATCTTGTGTTAGATAACCAGCTAACATTATGGGTTCCTCTGATCATTCTGTGACCACACCCATTAAACCAAGTCTTGCACAAACCATACCTGAAATCCAAACTTCCAGGTGCTGAGTATGTGTCTTATCAAGTGAGTAATCAATATTCTGACTTCTCCTAAAGGAAGTGAAACACATTTGCAAGTTGCAATCCTTTCTAGATAGCTTTGAGTCTAAACCTCTAACAAGTATTTTGCCTTTTACTTGTGACTAAGTTAATTCAATACATTTTACAAATTTTTCTCAGCTGCTCAAAGAAAGGTTGAATAATATTCAGCAGTGTGCCCTGGCACCCAGGAGGGCCAACCAAGGCTGATGAAGGGAGGCAATTTTCCCACTCTGCTCTGGTGCAGCCTCTCCTTGAATATTGGGTGCAATTTTGGGCACCACAAGATAAGAATGATATTAAGCTATTAGAGAGTGTCCAAAGCAGGGCAATGAAGATGGTGAAGGGCCTTGAGGGGAAGCCGAATGAGGAGCAGCTGAGGTCACTTGGTCTGTTCAGCCTGGAGAAGAGACTGAGGGGAAACTTCATTGCAGTTACAACTTCCTCGCAAGGGGAAGAGGAGGGGCAGACACTGGTCTCTTCTTTTGGTGACCAGTGACAGGACCTGAGGGAATGGCCTGAGGCTGTGTCAGGGGAGGTTTATGTTGGATCTTAGAAAATAATTCTTCACCCAGAGGATGGCTGGGCACTGGAACAGGCTCCCCAGGGAAGTGGTCACAGCACCAAGCCTGACAGAGTTCAAGAAGTATTTAACAATGCTCTATGGTACATGGTGTGACTCTTGGAGATGGTTCTGTGCAGGGCTGTGAGTTGGACTCAATGGTCTTTGTAGGTCCCTTCCAACTCAGCCTATTCTGTGATGTTTTGGCTTGTTATTATTAAAAACAGCTGTTCCTTAGAAGGGATGCAGGCTTGTTCTGTGTTTGAAAAAAATAAATCAAGAGTCATCTTCATTTATTCAAATACAAAATAACAATTTCAATGAAATTAAAGATCACGCTAGGTGTTCTTAGGTGAAGATTACTGACAGCCTGAAATATTTCTCTTTTTAGATGACAATATTCTTTGGTGTGTAAATCAAAACTTTCTGTTTTGAAATAAGAAAAATAATAGGAAGAATAAAAAATCTCATCACTAGAATACTAGCAGGGCTGTCAAACATCACAGACAGCTAGTGTACAGAGAAAAGAGAAATCTATACATCTTAGGGTGGGAAACAAATTACCCTCCCAACCCTCTGCACAGATTATTTTCCTTGCATCTTCAAAATGATGGAAAATACGTATGAGACTGCAATGGATAGTAAATTCTGTGTGATACTGTCCTTAGGCATATGTGGTTTTTCAATATAAATAGTTAGTCCCATATTTTATGTAAAACTAAGAGCTTACTACACAGCAAATAAAAGGAAGGAAAGGGATGCTGATGTAATTTGATAAACTATCACATTTTCTTTTTCCTAGAATGTCACCTTCAGTTTTGACTAGTACGTGTACAAGAACAGTGTACTTTGAAAAAACATTATATAAATGCAAGGTCCTTTGTTTGCAATGTCCAAGTAAAATGAACTCTGAGCTTCTCATATAACTTTTTGAAAGAGAATGCAACAGAGCTTATCATCAAAACAATAGTATTTAATACATAAAAAACACTGTAAAGTAGTGTTTGACATTCTCTAAGAGAGAGTAAAAAGAAAACCTGTTAACCTGAAAGTCTGCTGACAGTGACACAGGAACTTCCCACTTCATTGCTGCTTCTTAAAGCTCACAAAGCACACGGAGTTATAACATAAAACACCTTTGAACTTCAATGCACACATAGATAGTTCCCCTCTTGCTCACCTCTAGCAATTTTTATTTAGAGATAGGATCTCAGTCTTTATGATGTTACACTTCAAAACAGTATGTCATTTAGCATCTTTAAACTTTCAGAAAAACAAACACTCAAGAGCTCACAGGAACTTGTGAAAAAGTAATCCAAAACTTCTGCACAAAGCGACTCAACTACTGGGATCAGTATTTAAAAAAACAGTAAATAACTCTCAGGATCTCCATAAAACATTCACTGTATATGAGCACTACTGCTTCATTTTACTCAATTCTGTCTTTGACTTCTCTTCAGCAGAAACAAAATTCCCCATTAAATCCGTTGGTTAAGCATTTTTCTGGATTTTTATGAAAATATAACACAACAATTCATTCCTTCTCACTAATGCCATAAAAACATACAGTTATCTACCACATATTCTCTTCACTGAAGGTAACTAAAGCTTGAATAGCAGTCCTCTCTATAGAGAATGCTATTGCTCTTGGAACCAACCTGCTGATACCACATAAATAAGTTACAGCTCCTCTCTTTATAATGTACCCCTGATTTGGATTGACTCAGGTATTAGAAGGTGTCTGAATGTCATCTATTAGATAATTTCCTTACAGTGACTTTTTGTGTACACTCTCAGCAACTGTAGCTGAGCTGTACTATTTCTAGGCAATCTGAGGTCCACTTATGAATTGTTGTTCTGTAATTTGTATGTAAATAAAAATAAAAAGTAACCTTAATAAAACTAATACCTTCTTTTTCCATCTCTTCCTTTGACCCAAATGCCCACATTACTCAGAAACCAGGTGGATCACAAGGTGAAAAAGCTACTAGTAAGCAGCCATGGCTAAATATGCATCTTCTTAGATGCTTTCAAAACTCTCAGGGTGCTCACGTTTTGCCAATAAATTAAAGGTTTCTAAACTAATTTTTTTCACAATTGCTGTCAATTTCACAAATTTTTCAATTCCACTGTCAATTCCATTGCAGTGGAAGAAGGAATGGCTTATGTTTACGTGCAGGTGATGGCCACCTGTTTGGGCTTTTTTTACTTTCCACTATGTCAGATGATCAGAATTAAATATTGCCAAAACAGCTGAGACAATGTAAATTTGATTTGTGAAATCACCTGTAAATACAGAGGATTTAGCATGGGTAACAGAGAATCATGCACCCAAAGTGTAAAAGAGCTCTATGCAGTATGGTTTCCTCTGCCACTGTAGATCACCAGGGAAAACTAAGCACTGATACAAACAGGAGCTTTTAGTGGATTTTTACTTTTTACTGTATAAAACCATTCACATTTTTCTTACTATAGATGCTATGAAAAGGGATGTTCAATGTTCTAAAGATCCAACATAACTGGAACTGGACAAGGATTTTATTTCCTGAAATCTTCCCAATATCTAAGTAAGATAACCAAATTAAAACACAAAAAAAATTTGAGATGTGTTTCTTGCAGTTGCAACATTTCTATTTTTCCTTCCTTCCTTTTTATTCATGTCGCTATGACATGAGAGAAATCTAACACTGAATAGCACTGCAGTGGGTTACTCAGTAGGCTGCTATAGAAAAGGAGAATTTCTCAATTGCTTTTTGCTTGCATCCAAGTAACCTTTATCTTGGTTTACTGTTTTGTATTTATTCCACAAGGGTACCATAAAGAGAAAAAACCTCTAATATCAAAGCTAAAACATACACTCTAGTCCTACCTTTCATATAAAATTTTTGCAGGTGGTCACATGTGTCCCTTAAACTGCTGTGGAGAGAACCAGGGATATTTTCATTAAGTATGTCCTGGTAGAAAGTGAAAGGATAAAAAACACATATGGATGACAATAAAAGGAAAAGAAACAAGACAATTTGATTAATTCAAAATGTCATGTGACTATAGAAAATAGAAGCTCTTATTCATGGAAATGTTCACTTTATTTTTTACTGCTTCTGCCCTTTCTAATAGAATTAAGGGCATTCATTTGAAATAATGCTTATTGAGCTATTTGTTTAAAAATTGATGCACTTTGAAAATAATATATCTGTGTTCTACACAAGTTTCTTTTGAGAAAAAAATGTTACTTGTAATAGGGAGAATGAGGAAAAGTCGAAAGGTTTACTTGAAATCATGGACCCTTCTGTTCTGACAGAGAGAAACAGCTAACCAAAAGAAATGCAGTGGACAGTTTAAATGAATTGTTACATACCTGATTACTTATCTTAATCCATAGTTTTGAATTTGTTTACTTAATCCATAGTTTTGAATAAACATATTAATTCAAGAACATTTTTTTAGAAAAGTTATTTTTCCTTCTGTCTAGTTTGTCTCAGTTTAAATTAACTGAACTCACACTATTTGAAAAATTTATGACTAAAAGGGAAAATAAATATGCAACATTTCTTAAACCTAAGTAAATGATGTGTTATTTTTCCAAGCTACTGCATTAAAAAAATATTTTGAGATGATACAATTAACATGACCTCTCAAAAATTTATACTTTTGTTGATATTTGTACCTGCTAAGAGGACTTTTTTATTATTTTTATATACAGTTTTATACTTTAACAGGATTATTTCCTCCCAATGAATCATGAGATCATCTTTGTGACAACAGAAATATTCCTTGAACAGAAAAAATATTCTAGTGAATGAGCACATCCACTTCTTTTCTGAAGGACTGGGTTCTAATTAAACTGCAAGGCACCAGAAAACTGCAGCAAACTTCTTCAGGCTTCATTGGGCCATTTTTTACAGAATCCTACTTTAGCTTTTACCAGCAGAGCTATGGACACAGTTACAATCCTTTCTCTGCTGTCTTCCACCACACTCTCCCACTAAAAACCTTTTTATCACAGAACTAAGAGAAAGTATATGATGACCCAATCTGTTTTATTTGAAAGTAGTTGTTACCACCATCAATGCAAAATTCCATTTAATCCTTCTAATTCTGGTTGTTATCCATTTTAATGGTCTAGTTAAAGAAAAGGAAAAGAAAAAAGGCCTTTTCCAAATTAATTTTCTATCAATAAACTTCCCAAATCAAGAAGGCCAAAGAAGAGCTGGGTCTTTTGGAGAGACCAGATATACAGGAACCTCATCAAAGAAAACATCATTGCAGAGAAGAATCAGAGAAAAATCAGTCACTTTCCATCTTATCATAAAAAGTTATAAACTTTTTGCAGTACTGGAAGAGTATTGACAACAGCAGGAGAATATATCCTGTATAAGCCAGTGATAATGAGAGGGATTGGATTATCTGGAGTATAAGTGGCCTGCAAACCTATGGGGAATGTTTATTAATAAACCTCCATTACTTGTCCAGGTTCACGACTTAGGAGAAGGTTTGGAAAAGACTGAACATCCTTGCTATAATGAACATTTTTTCAGCTTCAGAAATGTATTTATTGACTTGAGATTTCAGGTTCTTTCTATACACTGCAGAAGTTCCCTTTAGTTTTTGATATCAGTGTTTTTTCTCATGGTATATTGAGCTCAAATCCATTTAGTACATGAAAATATGTATTTTAATATTGAAAAATTATTAGTGTTATTTTTAATGACTTTGTTACTGGAATCTAATATGTAAAATTATACAAAACACAAAGAAACTTATAAGAGATTTACTTTAAAGAAACCCTCTGTGCTTTTTTCCCCCACAGATTTCTTCTGTAACTGTTTCCTTTCTGCTGTCAAACTTTATGAAGATAGCTTCACAGACCATACCATTGTCACATGTCGTCTCTATGCAATGAAATATTCTTTATGCTAGCATATAAACAATTGATGTCTGTGCTGTTTGACTTGATGACAAAAAACTTCAGTCCAACAATGGGGAACTGTAATCCTTAAAATTCACAACTGACTTCCTTAAATCAGTAATTTCCTTATAAACTACCTGCATCAAAATATACTTGAGAAAATGTGTTATCAATGTGTGAAATTAAAATGCTTTACACTTCTAAATTCTCAAGAGAGAACAGACTTAGTATGTGAAGCAAATCTTGTTTGTTTTCAGAAATGTTGATTCATTAGCTCTCTACGTGTTCTGCTCAGGCATCCATAAGGCTACATATCAGACAAAAATCAAGATCAGGCAGATTTGGCAGTGTGCAATCATCAGAAAAATAATTTCTAAAATACAGGTTTTAATTTTTTATTTATTTGTTTTAATTTTCAGGATGGGAAGACTAGAGTGATCATTAATGAAAGTGAGTGTGATCAATATATAGATCAATTAGATAACCTAACTGTAAAAAAGAATAATATTTGAAGAAGAAACACCAGCCAAAAAATGTTTTTCCAAAATAATTTAAACTGTTTATCGTAAGAAATTCAAGGTGGAAAAGTATAAGCCAAAATGACGTTTTGAAAGTAATTTAAACTGATTGCTTTCTTATAAGAAATTCAAGGTGGAGAAATATAATTACTGACTATACATTTTATAGAAGGTTTTCTAAACATCATAGAGCATGTGGATTTTGGCTAACTTCCAATAAATTGCAGTAATGGTAGTATTGTAATTACTTGTAATTCTTAATTACAAGTAATTTTAACAAATTACTTCTTGTAATTACCTCAATAGTACGTTACCCAAAACTTTACAAAAGTCATGGTAGTGCCTTCTACACAAGGAGCAGAAAGCATAAAATTCCAAGACATAAAGAAAGAATGTAGCTCAACAAAATGTGGTTAGTTTCATTTCTAAGAGTCCTGTGTAATATCAAGCCAGATAGGCTTGTATGCTACAACGGTTCTTGGCAATTATAGTGAAAGCTGATTTATCTGGCCAAGTATATCAGGAAATTACCATCATTTTCTTCAGAATATAGCCTCATGAGTTTGTTAGCTCTGAATTTTCACGAATTTCAGTTCAGAAGTTGAAAGAGTATCTCACAACAGCCAAGTTCTATTATGTTTAAGTCAAAGTACCTTTTGCACATTTCAAATTAAAAACCATAAATCAGTGTTAGTGTACTAAGAAAATGGACAGAGAGTCATTATAAAGACTTCTGAAATACACAAAATGTTTTGAGGATGTTCCAGAGGGCCAAATGGCTCCAAGTGAATAGGCTACTTTGCTAACTCTAATTTGGTGTTGGGAAGGCCAACCCAACTACATGAATTTCTGACATAAAATATTTCAGAGCTAAAAATGTCGCTTTGAAGATGTTTGAATATTTGTCTGATGCTTTTGAATTTCTGATCTCTGATGTTTTCCATCAGGAGAAGTAGGGATTTTTGGTTAAGCAGAATTGAAACATATTCATCAGAAAAAGCCTACAGTTTCTTTGAGGTTTGTTCTCAGGTTTGTCTTTTGGTGTGCATTTGAAATTCAAATTACTGTCAAAGTGACCTCATGTTCTTACTTAGCAAAATCTTTTGTGCTAACAAAATACTTCTTCTACTTTATTGTAGGTCTCAAAGGTAACTGTTTCACAAGATGCCACAGTATAACCATAAATATCAAGATGCCAAGCATAAATATGTGGTGGTAAATGGATTAGCATTAGACCATGACTGTTTATTTCCTTTGGGTTTTATTATTTTAATGAAAGTCTGTCCTATCGTGTAAATTTACCATATTCTTTGGCATCAAAAAGTTTGGGCTAACAAGTTTGTTAAGAGTCTAGGTTCCAAAGCATCCAAAGGTCCAAAGCAAGATTCATGGGAAAGAATGACAGAGACAAGACAAATATCTCTGACCACAAACAAGTCTTGGAATGCAAGCTGTACTAGCAGAGATATTTCTGGAGCACAGAAGAGTCCTCTATGATGCACAGTTGCTATGTTTGGGGCCAGAACACCTCTACATCCCATTTTATAGCAGTGATGAAAAAGGATTGAAGCAAGAAGCTGCACTGGTCATCTGTATCTTAACCACGTAAGTGTTCAGATAGCTTGTCACTAACCTCAAAATGCTAGTAGATGCATTTTATATGAGACCTTTAACATCCAGCCCATCAAAATAATTTTTCTAGTTATCACATATATCCTCAAAATATGAATGTGCCTCCCCTGACCTCTGTGTTCTCTGCTTTCCAAATGCTTTGTGAATTCTATGGAGGTACACGGCATTATTCTTTAAATACGGTGAACAAGGGAGCCAGACACCTGCTAGTGACCCCTAGTCTACTTTTAATGATCTCCATAGGCACAGTTGCGAACATTTTGTTATCTGTGAGAGAGGTCAGAGTTAACTTGCTCAGTAGGCCGAATTTAAAGACCAAAATATGTTTAGCAAAAAGCCAAGCTTCATGGTAATAGAATTCTTACTCTAAAAAAAGCACAGTAGGATTATATATAACAATAAAGATCTTCACCTTCTTCAGTCTGTCAGCTAGCCTCTGCTTTTCTCTTTCAGATTAAGTTTGAATCTTTCTCCAGCAACTTAAGAAATATCTTCCTGAATTCATTCTGTTGGGTAAAATGGTCCTTGCCTTGCCCCTTTCCATCTTTTGTAAGAAAAAAGGTCAGAGAACAAATCTGATACTTTTCCTGTATCTAGCAAGAATGTTGCTTTCTTCCTGGTGTGAACACTTTTGTCCTTGATCTCCACCTGGTTATTGTGAGGCATCTTGGACTTTCAGAGAATTACATTTTACCTTTCTCATCCACTGCTGTTGTTGCATAACCTGGCACACTCCTGATTTTGATCTGCTTACCCATTGCATTACTAACCCTACTTATCAGTACTTGATAAAACATTCTATTTGAATTCCTGGATTATTTTTCTTTGCCCATCAAATGAAAGGAAATCATGAAACTGTACACACTGAAACCAGGACTAAGATAATAGTTATTACTTCCTGGTGCAACTCTTCCCTGCATAGATTTCTTTGTTGCAGAACATTGAAGCAAAAAACCCCGCACCTAAACCTCAAAATCTGTTTGATAGAAATGGAAAATACACTAAAAACATGCATATAAGTATTGCAACCTTTTCCTCTGCTAGAAAAAACTGTATGTGGTATTAAGTTAACATATTACATATTTAAAACCAAAATAAATAAAATAAAAAGAATGCAGCTCAACACCAAGGAATATGTAAGTGCTGTCCTAGCACTAATTTTCAAGAAGTATTCCTAATGATCATTACTGCCTACAGTAATTTAAGTCAACAACAACTGAAGAGGCATTTAGTGCTAAAACCCAAGTCCTTACATGCACAAGAAGCACATTTTCAACAATTTTATATTAGACCGAAAAATTTTTTCCCAGCTTCGCTTTCTGAACATTCTGCTTCCAAAATTTTGTTATTCACCTTCAGTTTCACAATGACAAGACATTAAAGGAAGCATAACAGCCATATCAAAAAGAAAATGAAAGTACAGAAAATTTCTAACAGCAGAACTTTGGGAAAATATCAAGTTTAATTAATAGGAAAAAAAAAAAAGGGAAAGTAGTAATTCCTTGTTTCACTTAATAGGTAGCACTGCTACAGCACTGTAGCAAAACACTACATGCTAACAGTCAAGTATGAGGCTGCCAGCCATACATCCTGCTTCATAATATAAATTCTCCCTATCTCCAAATGCAAGAATAATGAAAGTGAAAAATATCAAAGGAATTATAGGTTTATTATCATAATTTATAATTAATATATTTTATCAGCAGTGAAAGCTGCTGAACCAAAGAAATCTCTTTTTCTTTTTTTTAATGTTAGGATACTTAGCATATCCAGAATAGTCAGAGGTATGAAAATTTTTATAATGTTTTTGAAGCAAATAGTAAACTACAAATCTATTTGGAAGATTATTATAAGAACATTTAATTCTGTCTGCCAATTTTACCCAAATTATTCTCTGAAATATCAGCCTCTGGTCATTATTAGAGATATGGGACTAGAACAGGCTTCTAGTCTGTCCAAGCATGGCACTAGTTAAGTGCTTCTGACTCATTGATTTAAAGATGGTACAGGATTCAAAAGAACTAATTGGAAAAGCCTTTTAAACCACTCGGTCAAGTTAATTTTTACAAAATTGTGTGGACTATTACTCTTTCACTTTAATCTATAATGACATCGGTTTACTTGCATCTTCAAAGCCTATGTTTGCTTTTTCCTTTTTTTCACCGTTTTCAAGGGCTTTCTTCTTTTAAGAGATATGAAGTTATATGAAGTTCTGTCAATGTATCAAACACAGTAAATCTATGCAGAAAAATGTGTTTGAGCATTAGTTCTCTCCAGTCTACATTGTTTATATGGAAAGACAGTTCATATAGTGCTTGTTATTAATATCCAAGAGAGCTGAACAGCAGAGAAGGAAACTTTCCACTCACACAAACCTTTTATCTTGACTCAGCTGAAAGTTAATATACTATAGTCTCAGTTAATAGATGATCAAAGACATAACCTAGTGTGAGGATTAAAGAGATCTCTGCTGTGACCATCTTCATATATTCTGCACAGTGAGGTATTAATGCAAGCAAAGATAAGTCCAAAAAAGCCAATATTGATTTAAAAAATGAAACCATCTTTTCATCTAAAATAGGTGAATATGACAAAATGTCACCATGCACTTGAAAAACAACAATGAAAAGATAACAGCAGGAAATTAATTAGTTTAGAGAAAAAGTGAGATTTATTATATCAGGTTTTCATTTAGGAAGCCATTCCTATTCAGCAAAAGACTTTAATGTATGTTTAACTAGAAACATATTCATAAGTTCCATGAACTTTGATGTGGTATAACATATTCTTAAATTTTAATATTAAAGCAGTGATTAATGCCTAATGTTGTTCTTGCTAAACTCAATAGCAGTTGCCATGAACTTCAAAAGATGAATTACCTAGCTTGATTCATTCTCATAATTTCCCTTATAAATCTAATGTGTGCCTACTGTTTATGTTAAGTCTTATTTTGTTGTTATTTTTGTTATTTGAATAGGAAAATAAATAATCATTGCAATATTTTGCTGTCCTAGTTTACTTCTAGATACTAAGTTTAACAAATAAGGCCTGACAAGTATATGATCTTGAGTATGGTATGCTGGCTCGCTAGATGATCTGTATTTATATATTTATATTTAATAAATAATAATAATATAAATAATATAATAATTATTTCCTCCTTTATGTGCTTTATAAAAATTCCTGACCAATTTACTCATAAAATGGGAGGGAGAGAGTGGGTCTGAATAAATGAGACTACCAAATGCTTATGGTTTATGTACATATCAAGGACAGAAACAAATATGTATATTTTAGGGGACCTACACTCTGGAAATAACTATTGTAGAGAAAGAGTGACGTGTATGGAAAGAAAGGAAGTCAGATTGGAATACCAAGGGAATGCTGCTATGGGGAAGTTAACATGAGATGGTTACATTGTGGAGGGCTTTATAAGTAGCACTGATGCTGGGAGCATTCTTATGTCATGGCAAATGAGACAATGAGGCAATGAATTCCACACTGTAAATGTGACATGCTACTTTTCATTATTGAAGAAGATGAGCAAATGGACAGACAACTATTCTGAAGGAACCACTGCACTTGAAATACATACAAATCTTAATCTCCTTCTCAATGACTTGGTCACAAAGCCATCTTCTGAGTATACTGTCTGTCAAAAGATTATATTCTAAAGGGTTTAGGTAACCCAGTCGTATTCAGCTGACTAATAAAAATGTTCTAGAACATGTAGATCCCCTTAAATTTTTATTTATGTTTACGTACGTTAAATATGTGTATGTGTGTGTGTGTGTGTGTGTATACATAATGTAAAATTTTTGTAGGTTATGGGTTATGTTATATTATAACACTATGAAGGATGACATGAATCAAATATGAAAATAAAATTACAGTAGTGGTACTTCTATCCATGAATAAATGTGTAATGGGAATTTCAAGTTCAATATACAGTAATGATGGACGTAATACACTAAGCAAATAGGCATAACTAATACTAGTTGAATACACCTAAGAACATTGCTACAAAATAGACAACCATATCTAGGCCACCTTTGGTTTTAAAAGCTAGAGGAGGTCAGATTGGTAGTAATAGCCTTTTTTTAATTAATCACCCTTTGTTCCTTGAAATTCGCGATGATGTGGCTAGGTTCCAGAAAAGTGTAAAAGTTGCTAGAATTTTCCCAGTGAAAAGCTGTGTGAACAATTTGCATGTATATATTTGAATTCCTTCCTTCACAAGACAGTACAGTTGCTAGACACTGCCAGGGGAAATTTGTGTAGAGAACATGCTTCTGTTTTGTACACCAGTCTGCTTACAGTCCTAAAACAGAACACCGGCTGATTTTTCTGCTTTGATTGGAGATATGTGGATTAAAATAACAAAGTTTGCATGTTGGTAAAATTACAATTAATCCCGCTTCTGTTGCATATATGTTGACTGAGACTTCCTAGGCTGCTCTTCTAACAGAATTCACTTAATTTGGAGACTCCGGTATATGCTAGTATATATATAGTGCCTCTAGTAAGTCCATTATGTTATAAGACACATTAAATCTATTATATACTATTTTATCATTGCAAGGGAAGCTTATAGGTTTACACAGTTACTCTGTTTGGCTTGTTTTATAATAAAGATGCATAGGCAGAAGTCTGTTCCAGATTTAAATGGGGCAACTTAAGAAGAAGGGAGTCCATCTGTTACTGTTGACCAGGAGAAAGCCCAAATACAGTTAAATTTTATATTGAAATGAATGGAGATGATTGACATAATTGGTTGCTGCAGGTAAGTTGCTGAGAAAGAAGTCTTCACTTTAAGTTGTTATAGTTATTACTATAACTATTGTCTCCAACACATCTTGAATTTCAATGATTATACATTGGCATTTTTTAATCCTCTTTTGTGTAAGAGTAACAAAATTGAGAGGTTCTGTTCCTATACACATATATGTGCATATGCTGCCTGATTTTTCTCATGAAACTCATGTTCGTAAGTCCCTACTAATTGCACCTCTGGACAATATTTTTCTGGACCAGAAATACCAGGAATAGAAGACCTGAAACAGTTTTTTCACGTAACCTCCAAAGATAACATATTGATAACTTTTTCAGGAGGGTTAGTACCTGCATCCACCATGTTCTGCTGGTGGAAATCAACAAAGCACTAGGAAGCTTCTCTAGTAAAAGAACTTACTACAAGCCAAGTTACAATAGCTATGGTTCTTAATCTTTTACTGCTATATTTCAATGTAGTTTCCATGTTTTCAGTAAAAGTTACGGACTGAAAGACCTCTTTTTGTTAATGAATCCTTGAGAAAATAGCTGATTAACTAACTACATCAACAGAAATATTCTGAGGGTTTTCCCTTTCCTGTGCCATGACTCATACCAAAGCTTATGTAAATGTGATTTACTATATAAGTCACAAAACTATCAAATTCCAGGCAAGGAAAAAACTATCATATTCCTTTAAAAACAGTTTTTTAATATAGTTCTGAGTGCCTGATTTCCATGAGAACAGCATGTGTGAAATTAGAATTGTAGCTCTTCATTTACCACTGTTTTCTCTAAAAAATCACCTGAAACGACCCTTATTTTCCATTATATAACCGATTTGGAGAGAATTCAATGAAAAGATTCTGCCTAGCATTAATGATATAATTAAATCACTGGATATTTAATATTTTGTACTGCCTTTACATCTTTCTAGCTACTTGCAGTGTTTTAGACTTCTCCAGGCATTTTGGACCTACTTCTCTGTTGGCTTTGGACCCAAGCAAATTAGAAGCGAACCATGATATCTCTGAATGTTTGCATCTTATAATCTACTCTCAACTCTGAAAGTGAATGAAAAAATGAAAAGAACTATGCTGAAGTTATCGGATTTTAATGAAGACTGTGTCTGTGTTGTCTTGTGCAGAATTTTTTTTTTATTCCCCTCGTTTTCCTCCTCCTTTGCTCTAAAGTATGATTCTGACTTACTGTGATGGTTCCTCTTTGTGTATATGAGAACAAAGAAATGTCAGTGTGTGGCTGCACAACAGAGGTACCATAAAATGAAAAAAATCCCTTAAATAGTGTCATAATAATGAAGTAATTATTTGGATTTAAGCAGAATAAAAATATTGCATGACTATGTGCTAATACTGAAATACTCAAGTTATGGGAAATATGGACCACTAGAAATCAAAAAATTTGTCTAGATGAGAGCTTGAGATTTAAACCACATATCTAGCTACTCAAAGCAGGACTAGGAATCCCTAGATGATTTCCAGGAATTTTTAGCTAGTTTTTAAGTGAAAATTCTAATTATAACATTTCAACAACAACCATGGACTATTTAGTTCAGTTGTTAGGAGTGTTTTCCTAATGTCCAGTCTGAATCTCTTTACAGGAATGTGAAATTATAATTTCATTTTCTTCCTATTCTGAATGAAAAAGAAAAACAGTTTAAAGGCTGCTATCACATCTCTTCCCAGTTTTCTAGACTAATATACCTACAGAAAATTACAAAGTAATTTTGCGCTTATTTCAGCGATAACTTGAGGAATCTGCCTTTTTCAAGTATGATGCAAAAATCTTACAGAATCTCTGAATTTAAACCCAAGCATAAGCATAAAATATACATATTTGGAAAAATCCCAGTGTTGTGCATGAAATTAAACAAATTCCTAAATGTTTTTATTACATAAACTGTACGATGATAAATATGGGGGTGGGGGGAAAGAGACTGAATAAATAAAAGAAATTTGTTGTTTAAATGAAGTGAACAATCAGTATTAACAGGGTAAAAGGAAGTTCACCTGTTTTGCCATCAGCACACTGATGAAGATTACTGTACTTCTGTATCTATTTTCACTGCCTATGAAATACATATTTAACACCACACGTAGTGTCAAACAGTAGTGCAAGTATGGGATAAGAAGACAAGTAGTACAAGCAGTTATACAAGAATGGCTCAGGGGTTATATCAATAAGTATTTTATTTTCTAGAAAGTTAAGGTGCTTTGGATCCTCTCAGTCCTTTTAGTAGTTTTGGTTTTTTTTCAATAATTTTAATTTATGCTGACTTTGGCCTGTTACTGGACTGGTCTTAGAGCAAATAACTTTCATAGACTGTTATATCTCAGTCCTAGTCTTGCAGTACAACTTCCTAAATACTATGCATCATATTAAACACATGCATTTACTTCCATTTTTAATAACCATACATGTGAGTCAGTCTTCCTGAAAAACCTCTGCATAATTGTTTGACAGGTTTTCTGTTTTCTTTTCTTACTATGAGACCACCTCATTCAGTCCAGTGTTAATCAGGAGGTCCCTGAAGTGAGCTACCTTAATTTAAGAAATCCTTTCTTTTAGTTTTCTTTTTTTTTTTTTTAATAAAATAAAACTTCTTTAAAATCACGTACCAAAACTTCTTTTAAAAAGTTCTTAAAGCAAAACATTAGAATAGCTTACTTTAAATGCTACAAAATGTTTTTCCAATGCAATAGCCAAATTAGGAGCTTAACTTGAAAAATTTTGACTTTAAATGCCTTAAAACACTATTTACTACTTAAGCTCTGCTGTCATATTGCTATCGCAAAATGATATTTCTAAATAATAGGCATTGATATATTTTTATAAAATACTCTGCTAGTACTCAATTATGAGATCTTGTAATATTATGAACCAATAATTTTGCAGATATAAAAAAAAGAAGAAATTGTTCTGGCACACACTAAATGTTGACAAATGTTGTTTCTCTTTGAAATGGTGATCATAAAATTATTATTCACTGACATAATTTTAGCTGATGTTCAAAAGTCCATAGCAAAAGCTGGAGTTCATCTCTTTTAAACCGTAAATCCAGGCATATTCAATGTATATTAAATGAAACACATACTAAATAAAAATTTCTGGTTTAAAGAATGCATTAAGTTGCTAGGAGTTAAATGAATCTGAATGACTCAGAGGTAATTTATCTTGCAAGTTACTAGAGATACTGAGTCATTTGACTCGTCTGCATTATCAGGGTACATCTCACTACCTCAAAATAATTTGAAAGTCCCCTACATGACTGTAGATGCTGGTCATTAAAGATGCTGCACTTTCGTAAGTCTCATTAAAGGAATTTCACTGAAGTATCCACGTAATGATAAAAACATTTCCTGTTTTATAGACACCTAATAAGTAAATATATTTATTTCCTTGTAATAGGAGGTTAAATTTAGTGATGAAAATTAAGTTTAAATTGACTGTTGTTTTGCATTATCAACATAATTTCGAGATTATTGAGAGCACAGGGTGGAGTTATACTGACATGTGACAGATGAGGTGGAAATACACGTGCGAGAGCCATTGAACACCATGAATTTTTATAATATATCATCATTATGAAAACACCTGTGCTGAAGGACATTGTGCTGATACACAGAAAATATCTTTTCTGTGGTTTATAGAATTTTTATTTTTCCCTGCAATGTTTAGAAAAGAGGACAATACTGTCTGCTAGATAGAGTATTTGTAGACAACGTTAAAAGCGTTCTACATTGATAAAACAGTTTTTTCAGATTTTTCTTGCAGACATGGGGCTGGAGGAAATCTTCCCTGTCTTTCAAGCCACTGAACTGAAAAAGAGCCACTTCAGCAACTATTTTTGAATGACTCTGCAGTTCTAATCTTCTGCCTGTCTGAGAGATGAAAGGACTGAAGGTATCAAAAACCAAGTTATTAATGAAGTACACGGGACAAAGTACATCCTCAGAAAATTTTCAGATGATACAAAGCTGCTAAGGTTGATACACCGCATGGTTATGCTGCCATTTGAAAAGATGTCAACAGTCTGGAGAGATGACTACCAGGAACTCCATAAAGGTTAACAAAGGGAAATGTGAGACCTTGCACCAGGGTCCATTGTCCTGCTTGGGTTCAATAAAGAATTTTTGTGTACTTAAACAAACGCTGTATACAACTGGATGTTTTGAGCCCTCTGTGTTGAAAAGAGGTCTGTCAAGTACTCTACTTTCTCCAAAGTACCCTTTACAAAAAGATCGCAAACTAAGAAACCAGGAAGAAAACTAGAGACAGCAATATAAATAAACATGAACATTCTTCAAAGCTTTTTATAGCTGAGTGTTCAAAACTATTCCTTTTTGGGTACTGTACTGATCAAGAAATGACATAGCTTCTTGGATTTTCAGATACTTGTAGCACAGTATCTGCAGAAAGCACTGTAGTGAAGATCATCTATTGTTCTTGCACTGTCATTGCTGGATATGATTATGTGTTAAGTTAAATATTTTCCTTTAGACTAAAGAGTTGTTCTGTTGCTTCAGAGATGGCATTTCCTTTATCAGTCATCAATAAAAATGACATACACCTTACTTTGGACATGTTCAGCAAAAAAAATTCCAAAAATAATTTCTTTTACAGGGTGTGAAGTTGATAGAGGACACCCTGTCTTATATCAGAATTTTACAGATCTGGAACAAAGTATTCCCAGCTATAGTACAGAAAGAACAGTGGGGCAACTGCTGTTCTATTTTGTATACCTACTATATTTAGCCTTGATTGATGGACTGATCAGGAAAACATCAAAGAGTTACAGCTATAAGGACACCAGAACAAAAATCTGAAAACTATTTTATATTTCACCACTAATAGTGATTAGTTATTAAGAATGACTGTAAAATAAGACTGAGGAGAATTAAAAGACTGCCTAGCTTAGCATTACAAATATATGTTGAAAGGAGGAGGGTAACTGCACATGATCTCAAAATAGTATGTATACTTATCAAAAGTATTAAAGGGTTATAAAGCTCTGCAGTCTAGAATTCAAATGACAAAGATTAACATGGACACAGATGACTGTAAATATCCGTAAGAGTCTAGTACTTAATTTGACAGTGACAGACTTTTTACTGTTTCATGCATTGCATAGAGTGACATTAATTCTGTGAACAAGTATGTCACAATTTTGTTTCTTTTTGTCTGATATATGGTCCTATCATAATGACAGGTACTTTAATTATTTTTTTCATTTAATTTGTTATAAAGAGGGAATTGCTTTTCGTGTTTTGTTTATGACGCTCATTGTCAAAGAATCCAATATTTCTTAAACTTGCCACTAGTTTGTGAGACAGCTATCTAAAATTATCCCACACTCAAATCAAAGAACAGATGTATTGAAGTTGTTTCTCAAATAGAATCATGGTCCTAATTTCAGACACCCAGGAGGTAATTTTTAAAATACTTAGTTCTTTTGCTGTTCATAGCACTGCTTTCATTTTTGCATCATAGGGAAGGGGAACAGTATGCTTTGTGAATATTTCAGATGTGCTCAGTGTCACATAAGCACTTTCATCAGAGGTAGCAATGAATTTCAGTTTCCTGCCAGAAATCAGTAGGAAAAGGAGAAGCTGACCCTGTTCAGCTTGTTCAATAGTTTCATAGACCAGAATACACAACTACACCTGGCAAGTCAGTAAGGTGTGTTTGACTCCTTTTAAATTGAGCCTAGGAACCAGGTCTTTCCCAGCTTAGTGCTCTAATGACTGCACATTTGACAAAGGCTAGATTCTGGACTGCAGGAGCCTGTATCCTGATTGAACAGAGATGTTACTCTTTGAGTCCAAAGTTTGTCCTTCAGTGTGTGGCAGTAGGCTAGACAGCTAGATAGCTGCAAAGTTACCATGGATTTCTGAGTACTCTTCTGATATGTAGAGCTCCATTGATTCATTATAAATTACTATTTTGGGGCACTTTCTTCCCAATTTGACTGTTTAGGAAACTTGTTCTCTTTCCTTCACTAGCATAAGATGTTGTGCCCCATGACTTGTAAATGCCAGCAGATTCATTCTGTAATTTTGTGTAAGTTCTGAAATCACCATTCTGCTAAACCAGAATCTATTGCTTTAGACAAACACACAAAGAGAAAACATTATACTTCTTAAAATTCTGGTCAGGGCTGATTTTATTTTTAAAAGCAAGAATTGTCAAGCTGACTATATTTGGTGTAATCTCTTTTGCCCAAAGCATGCTGATTTATAGTTCCCTGATTGTGATTTTTACAATTTAAACACCTCATTCACTCAGAATAGGTTTATAGGCATAAGTTAAATTACATTTTTTCCTGTGGCAGAGATCCAGCATATTTTACAACTGATTCACAATAAAAGCTCAGAACACATCTCATCCACATGCCACATTTCACACAGTGTTTACCTCATTAGTGCCAGTGGAGAAAGCCCAAGAGCCGAGGAATTTTCAATATACTATATTTCAACAACTTTACACAAACAGATTTTTGACTAGTATAACATGTCGAATTAATGCATGTTGATAGCCAAAATATATCATTAATGCTTTCCTAACTGTTCCATCCTTATTATCCTAATGAGCTAACTTCTAGGTTACTGAATTTCCTTGCCATCACACAAGCAACTCCAGCATCACAGATTTATATGACTCTGTAGCATGACAAGCTGATTCTGCTGATAAGAAGGGGGAAGAAAGATTAATCATGTACCAAAATATGTTGACAGAACCATTCCCACTTGGTATGAAGGTTATTTGAAAAATAGAACTTGTATATCTTGGCTGAGTCAACACTCCTGTTTTCAGTTTGTATTTGTAAAAGTCAAGCCCAGTTCTGTTAAACACATGCTCTGCTTCTACTGACTTCAATGTTTAGCATTTTTTCAGGATCAAAAAACAAGGTAACAGAATTAAGTATTAAATGCAACACGAAGTTTCCTGCTTTGGTTTTTCTTTCTCTTTTTTTTTTTTTAATTTTTCTTTATCTTCTTCTAGTTTGGGCTTTCAGCGAGGATTAAACTCTTCTTGAATCTATTATCCATGTCATATGTGTGTGTCTGTATATATATACATATATACAGACTTCCTAAATATGCATAGATAAGTCCTTGCTAAATAATACACTGAAATTGTGCTAGCTGAGGAGACCGACAAAGAATATAAGCCATTTCTGTTTCATTTAAACAGGCATTAAGGCAAAATAAAAAATAATTTTCATTGTAAAGGACTTTAATATCTAAAATCATGTCTACTCTGATATTCTCGAACAAATTTCTCTTTGCAGCTTTTTCAATCTTGTCAGCTGACTGAAATAAGCATGTGTCTCCAGCTAATTGACAATAACGCCCATAGAAACCAGACAAAATTGTTAAGAACACAAAGAAATATGGTGGCTTTGTTTTTTTCGGTTTTTTGGGGTTTTTTTGCTTGACATAATTTATTATTAGTAGTGTAGATATACTGGAAATGTGTCCTATAGGATAATACTTTTAGGATGTTACCTTTTACAGATGATCAAGTTTCCTTAGGTCTGTGATTTCATTACTGATGAATTTGAAAATATAAACATTGAGCACACCAATGCAAAAAATATATGGTTTCTTTTTAATTTAAACTGCAAATTATTGCTAACCATATATTTTTTATTTTTTAAGATAACTTGCTTATAATATATGGAGTCACTTCATGGTATGCAGTAAAAGTGTGTTTGGGTGGCCTCTGGTTTAGATGCTATGTCAGTAAAAGAAAGGAAATGGAAAAAAACATACCGTCCTCTCCAGAACAGTGCATGCCAGCCATGGATAAATTAAAAAGATTGTACATTCCTCTGAGAAAAATTAATGAACAGAGCAGAGCATTTAGGACTGTTCTACATGAAATCATACCTGAATAATCACATCTAGTCAACAAAACTGGAAACAAATCTCAGAGCTTATAAAGTCATCAGAGAAAAATTATTCTTTAAGCATTTTTTATCATAGAGGTGACTCAGAATTCCTGTGTCTGTTTTAATCCTTTTCACTTCTTATTTTCTAGTTTCAATATTTTCCAAACACCCTTACTTTCTTCATCCCATAAGATTTGCAAGGAAATTAGAAACATTTGAATATGACTCCAGTTTGTTAAGCAAGCCTTTGAATTGACTCTTCAAAGGATACATTTTCAAATAAGGGATGCTGACTACAGAGAATATTTAGTTTCATCAGATCTGTGTTTCATATCAAAATTCAATTATGGAGGGCAGGGGCAAAAGTTCTCCCATGAGCAAACTTTTCAGAAAAGTTAATTCCACCTTCTTTAGAAATACTTATTGTACCCACCATGAAACTTCACAGGTCACTGGGTTGAGCCAAGCTATGAAGTCCTGAATTATGTTCACATAAAGCATTGTGCAAAATAAATGCAGAAAGACTTTTGCTCAATACCTGTCTCAATACAATATAAAACAGGCATATCATTTGTAGCTTGTACTGAGTTTCTACTAACACTAATTCCAGGCTAAAGGAATTTAAATAACTCTTTGTGCTGTTCTCTGAAATACTTAAGTCACTATCTGGCTACAGAATGGCATGATTATTTAAGTATTTATATATTATTATACATATTTATTCATTATTGAAATAATGAAATTAGTAGCAGCTTATTACATTAGGATCACTTTAAGAACTTAAATAATATATCCTCTGTTATAGACTTTTGAAAAGATTTTTTTCAAAGCAGTAATTTTCATAATAATATACAAAATATTGAAATAACTACGACTCCTTAGATAAGTCAGGCGTCACTTTTATTTAAGTTTGTATTGAAATTTATAGAATTAATTTCCAGTGTCACTTAAATATCAATTACTTTTAAGGATATATAAAGTGTTATCATATTTTTTCAGTGTTTCTCATAGGAACAGCAGCCAAAGAACAGTCATTCAGAGAATTATAAAAGGAAAACAGTTTAGATTTAAAAAAAAGATCTTTAAAATGAAACATAATGTTTGTGTGTGCTTTTCAGGGAAGTGCTAAACTATATTTTCAAAATATATCCTGTCTGAAAAGCTCTTCAGATAGTACGTCATATGGATCTGAGGACCTCACACAATTAATTGCACAGAACTGAGGAACTTTTAGGAGAGAGTTAAAAATGTCATCTATATTCTTGTGAAGTGGTCTTTGCTGTATTGACTGTAGCATTTAATTAAATGAAATTGCTGCTAAAAATCTGACTATATATTTTCTAACAAAGGTTGCAACTTACTAGAATAAATCAACCCTGAGAGGCTTTCTTTTCTCTTTTTGTTCAGATCTTTCTCTCCCTCTAGATTATATTCCTAATATATTATACTCTTTTACTTCAAATGTAGGATACTTCAGCAGTCCTTAAAAATGCAATATGACAAATAAATTAATGTATAGAATTTTCCCATTATCCTATCCCAAACAGCACAGATGTGGAAAGAATCCTCGAAAACGTGATAAAAATAGTTCAATTTTTGTTTCTCCCCTACCTTATGATTTCTTTCTTCTTTCTAGAAATAAAAATTATGGCAGTGTTTTCCTTTGGTAGAATCCATTTTAAGCCCATAAATTTAACTTCCTTCTTCCTGATACATTTCTCTGGATACTGAAGCTAATTCAAAAGGAAATTATCCTTGCTTCAGAATCTTCATTGTTACTAACACAGGTCCTATAAAGGCAAAACAAAATTAAAAGTTAAGAAAAAATTTATCATGCCTGTTGCATCTCTAACTTTTTTTTTTTTTTTACAGATGGGAGGGGACTTCCGTGGAAGTCCTGCAAGACACTATATTCCAGTTTCCTAAAGGTCACACCCAAGTGCAGTCACAGAAGTAGCTCCTATCAATGTCATTCCATTGAAGATCTGCTATTTGGAATTTTTTTAGCTACCCATCTCTTTAACATTCCTTGTAGAAACTAATAATGAGTCATGAAAAAAGCTGTTGCAAAAACTGTCTTTATTTGGACTTAAATGGTAGCATGATGCTATATGCATTACATTCTATTTTACATCCCTCAGGCCTATGAGTATCCACTCTCGGTCCTGGAGATGGGAGGAAAAACTTACCTGGATTGGAAAATTATTACAGTCTTCTAGGAGGAGTGCAGCCCACAAATGATTAAATGTTCTGATCTTTGTGGCTTTTCCCGCTGCAGGAACACTTAGGGATATAGATGAACTGGGAGAAAGCACAACTCACAGAGAAGGCTAATAGAGAAAGGTAACGGTGAAAGCAAAGTAAAATTAGATTTCAGAACAGTGTTTCTAACCTTGCAATACCTGAAAATCTTAGACATATAGGAAGTTGACACTGACACCTTAGTAAATAAAATGCTAGAAATTCCACTGATAGAAGAAAATGGCATTACTATCACCATGCAAGGCTTTAAACAATGTCTAAGTTCACACCAGTTACAGTAATTTTCTTTCAAAAATGTCATAAAATGCCTACTAAACATGGAAATATTAAAAAAAAACCCTGCAGAAAATAGTTGTTTAAAAACTCAGTGTTAATGGTCACACAAGTCAACTTTACATATTAGAAGGTATGAAAGTATTCAAAGGAAGGGCAGGGTGAAATAAAGCAAAGAAATGTGAATGTAAATGGTGAAATTTTATCTATAACTTTATGAGAAAATTTGATTCTTACGTGATTGGGGTTTTGCAGAACAAGGAATTATAGAAGGATTTTGTTGTGAACAATACAACTTTAGAAAGCTTTTTATATCAACACCTTATTAAAGTCAAGGATCCTCATGTGGGTTTTGTTGATATCATTACTCTTTGGAGAGTTATGAATTACGTGACAATGCAATCTCACTCTACCAAAGTTCTGCTGCCTTTTCTGTGGGACTGATGAATGAAATATTCACATGTTATAATTGTCTTCTTAGATAAAGTCCAAGAGAATTTCAATAAATCACATATTAAAAAAATTATCCTGGAATATTTGTGAGCATTCCATGGAATAGATGTTTGCACAGGAAGCAGAATAGCAGTAAGTTTCCAGTCTGGCAATTGATCCACATTAGTTTTGCTGTCTTAACAGTTCAGGTTATACTTGAAACTTAATTCTATGTGAGCATCATTTTAGTATGCAGTATATTATTATTAAAATAAATCAAGTGTTCAACAAGTAAAAGGGATATATAGCTGTTAAATAATAAGTCTATAACTGTGTATTAAGCTATACATTAAAACTGGAGTGTATTACTACTCCAAACTTATCACTTTGTATATTGAATAAAGTAAAAAAAGCCAGCAAACATATGAATTATAGAAAGAACTCAATCATAATTGGCCTGCTCATTTTTGAAAGCTGTACAGCCTTGACAGATTTGTTCTCCAGTCCCAACTGCCAACTGTATGGAAAGGTTTTAGCTGTTGGCTTTGCCTCAGGAAAAATAATTTAACAGATAGGTCTGTCTGAAAATTCATACTTTTCAGTTACCATGGGCTATATATTTTCATTCTCATATAGACAAGATCAAAACAAGAGTCAGACATTTAATGGTTAAAATTTATTTTAAAAGTTATTTTCAGGCAGTAAATGATCAGGAAGTTCTTAAAGTCTTTGCTAGAGCTCCTGGAATGGTTGCAGTTGAAGAGAAATAAACACTGGCATCCAGCTACATAGACTTAATATGATTCTTAAGTACACAACTCTACAGTGAGTTTCTGGAAAGTTCTAATTGATTGTAATGAAACAATCAACTTTGTAATTTCCTTGCATTCTGCAACTATTTTTTTAAATTAAAAACAAGGATTACCTTTCCACTGAGGACCATTTTCTTCTTGAAGTAATCCAACTTCGCTGGTGTTTTCCAAAATTACTTTTTCGTATAAGGAAAATATAAATTGGCACAACCACATAGGGAGATGTACTCGACAATTTCCTAAAAAGATGTTATCCTTTTAAATGTTTTTGCATTTTCCTGAAATATCTGCACCATTTACTGCTCTATACTTAACTCTAAGTCATATGAGTATGCCTACGAATTTGTACAAAGTTTTTCAGAAAAAGCAATTTTAGATAACAAAAGAATTCAAAATTATTCTTCCTGAAAATAGTGAAAAAAAGCAAAAATCAGAATTAAAAGCCAAGCTGTGTGTCTGTGGTTTCATTTGTTCATAATTGTAGCAGATTTTGTATAAGGCCAGTTTCCTTTGCTAAAAGCCTCAAGGCCACTATTATGTCCACCTTGAAAAATGTTTTTTCAAGTTATCTATCAACCACCTCATTTCTATGATAAGTACACCAGGACTTACTGAGACTTCCTTCTCTTTACTTCACCCTACCATAATTTCTCCCTCCTAATTTCTTACCTCTCCCTGTATGTTTAGATATGAGTCCACTCACATACAGATAGTCTTTTTTAATCTGTACAAGTATCATGGAGTCAGCATGACTAGCTGAAACCACTAGAGAAAAATAATACATGCAACAAATGATCATTACTTGCTGGTCAGCTGTTTGCTTTTTCATTTGATAGAAACTTATCTCCAAATTTTAGGGGGTTTTGGTTTTTCTTTAATCAAGTCCTAATTAGGTTATCTAACTGTTTCTTTAATTTGCTATATTTTAATTAAAGAATTTTTTAAAATTAGAGAAAATGAAATTTTTCTGTTGAACTGATATGGTTGGTTTTCTTTCTAAAGACCTAATTCCTACACAGCTTTTCAGTTATCACTGCTGACAAACAGCTCACTGAGTTTGGCCCAGGAAGCTCAGGGTGTCTTGTCCCACTGTGTTGTCTCTTCTGGAAACAAATCTTCGTCTCTTGCCTGCTACGTCAATGGCAAAGTAATGATAAAATCTTAGGAAAGATGGTAGCCATGTCACCAGCACAGCAAACTATTTCAAAATAACTCTCGCATGACTCACACTCAGAGATCTCTTCTAGGCCTTCAAACAAGCTTAAAGCCTAAATTAGGAAACTCACCTGACCAAAACTACCAGTGCTGGTCCTGTGAGCATAGCTGCTCAGGCATCACAAAAGTAATTATAAACATGTGCCTTGGAAATGTATTCAAGTGCATGTACTGCTGAGGGGTCCTCTGTCCTACAATATTGAAAAAACATTTTAAATGTGTTCAAGTCTTACTGCAGCTACAGAGCACACTGAATTGTATGCACAAAAAAATTTACTTGTCTCTAGGTATCTAAACTTTAGCTGCTAGAGAAGCACTTTGGGGTCAATGTCAAGGATTGCTAAATCAGTAATGCAAGCTTTCTTTCTCTCCATTCTTGAAAGGAATGTGGAGGATTTCTCCTCCACCTGCTTCATATTCTTTCTATTCAGCTCTTCAAATAGTTCTTACAATAACATTTATTCCTTTATTCTGAGTCACAGCTAGTTTCCTCACTTTTTTGCTGTTCCATAGAGTGTATAGAGAGATGGGATTAGATATCAACAGGTACCGTTAGGCTCCCCTATATAGGTGACATTTACCTTTTCTTCAGAATATGAATAGAGAACCTGAGTTCAGAAGGATGTAGACCTCTTAGCAGACCTGCACTTTCTTTGCAAACAGGATCCACAGTAGCAGTTTTGGTCAACTCTCATTAAAAACTGTTCCTTTTTTTTCCTTTCTTTTTTTTTTTTTTTTTGTCTCTCATATCTTTTTACAAACTAATAACCTACTGAAGAAAATACAAAACTGAATATCCATTGAGCTATGGCAGTCATGGCAGCTATGGCAGGCATTCCATTTTGTCACAATATGAAACAATACAGAAAGGAAAGTAGCCTATAAATATTTTTTAAATAATCAAATTAAATCTTAAATTTAGAAATGTATTTAAACCATGATATTTAAATATTAAAAATAAGAAGGTTGTACTAGATCATCAGGAGCTTTAATCCACTGTAGATTTAGTACATTTCAAGAGAACTAGACTTACATACATTAAAAAAAATCTTTATTTCTTTAACTGAGCACTTTGCATACTAAAATGTAATAATTTTCTTGGTACATACTCTCTTAAGATGTGAGGATTTGTAATTAAAACCCTATGTAAGATGAAGAGAACTACTTCTTAAAATAAGCATAGATTTTAGATGTCATTCTTATTTCATAACAATGTGAAGATCCAGGTGCCAAGTCATGGAAATATTCTTTCAGTAGTAACACACTTTCTTTATTCAGAAGTTGTATCAAAGACTCACTTTTCCGTGAGTGTGCATGTTCTAGACTAATAGGGATTATAAAACTTGAATTCTGCTCTGCTCAGTGTATTTTCTTTAGAGATAGCATAACTTTGGTTCCATGCAAATACTCTACTTTTCAGTGACCAAGAATCAAAGATGCACATAAAATTTTCTCTTCTTAACGTGGTAGTAGTCCAAAGGTTCTTAATCTATGGCCAGAGGGTGCAGCTGGCAGTTATACAACATGGTAAAGAGCAATAATAGTTTATTTAGCTTTCTGATATTTAGCTTTCTGATAACACTTCCAAATGTGTACCTACAAAAATTATCATAGAATCATAGAAGTGTTTGAGTTTGAAGGGCTCTTTAAAGATCATACAGTCCAAATCTCAATTTACTAGTTTTACCTTTGTCAACAAGAGTAACATCTTGATTCATGTTGCAGTAGTATATACTAATATCAGAACTACATTCTTGCAATTTCACCTAAATAAGATGTAGAGACATTCCTTTAGTGTATTTCTAGATGAAGATATTTCAGTACAGCATTTGAAAAATCAGAACAAGAAAGCTGTTTAGGATTATGTTTTTGTTTTAAACTTCATGGAATAGTCCTTGACAGAGATAAAAATTCTGTTTGTGTCACTATGGACCAAAACTTACTGTTTGCAACATACTGACCAGGACAGAGAGATGCATTCTATTTATCTAAACCTTTAGTTTTTTATTCATATATAAGATGAGGAATTATTTGTAAAATAAAATTTATGCCTAATTTTTTTTTTCTTTTTTTTCTTTTTTTTTTTTAATGCATCCTTCATTACTCTAAGGGGATTAAGAACTGTACTAAGATGCAAACCCCATCTCACTTCATTTCATGTTGCTGCTGGGACTCCATAATGACATGAAAAAATTAACTATTGTTATACATACATTCGGTATGTTTTCTTCAGAACACTTATTGCATGCTACAGTACAGTGCAGAAATTAGATCTTTAGAAACAAAATAAAAGACAGCAACAATAAAAAAGTAATCTTCACATGTAACTATCTACTTTCCAAAAGTAGGTAATACAGTAACACAATTCTACCTCATCAGACAACCCCCCCACTAGCAGCCCAAGGAATGAACTTTGAAGTACTAATAAGCTTTGTGAAGTTAAGAAATCTGGGAGATGACAGACCAAAAGGGATCACAATGAAGACTCCTCCTGAGAACACACTGCTAGCATTCATTTCTCATTAAGACAAAGTAAATGGCTTCATGTCACTCCATGAAATTCAGAAAAATCTAGCGTTTTAGTCATACTTACTTTAAATAATAATAATTTTTTTTAAAATTCACAATCCAATCTCTCTTTCAAATCTTTGAAATCTCCAGTATAGCGAAAAAAAAAATAACGAAAATTATCTATGCTTCCTGAACACTCACCACTCATTTGGCACCGCAAGGAGTGGGAGAAAACAACAAACAATACAAAAAATTCAAGCTGTCTAGAACACATTGCAATAGTAATTTTTGACTCCCTGTTCTGCCTCTGTTATAGAGCCTTGTCTGTCACAGACCAAAAATCTTGGTGCTCCCAAAGATTCTGGTGAAGGCAGGGATTCAGGGCATCTATACTCTTTCCTCTCCTAGGATAAGTCGTACAACCCACAGGCTTTCAGGGTTGCAAGAATTTTGAAAGTCTGCTGATTGTATTGCTTCATACTGGTGAATCTCACCTAAATTTTGTTGAAATTTCCTTAAAACCTATGAATGTCTGCTTGGGATCTTTTTAACATGCTTGACATGCGAATGAAAACAATTAACAATGCAATTTTGAAGATAGCAATGGACTTGAGCTGGCTTCAACACAGGCATTCCTTCCTGGCTGTTGGGGATTCCAGCACTGTGGAAGTGAACACGTTAGAGAGACCTATAACGGGAATCATATTGGTCTTATGAGTACATTGTGTCTTGCAATTGCTATATTTTTGAAGTGTAACTAACATATATATTTGTATTGTATTGTTTGCAATGTATTTTGCTAAATTAGAAAGCTCTTGTAAAATCATCTGTCTTCAGATAAGTAAATATGATATGAAATACTGCAACTTCCACACACAAAATATCTAAAATAAGGTGGCCAGAGAGTATTGGACTCTGACAGTGGTATGTATCTACAGGCTTCTTTCAGTAGATAATGCACCTACTGGCTACATCCAACCATCTGAAAACTATACTGGGGTATTCGAATATGTAGATGTCATTCCTTGAGCTGGTATATTAATCAGATGCCTACAGTTCATCATATTGTACTGTGATCATGTTATAAATAACATCATTTGCTTTTCTTTCAAAAAAAAAAAAAAAAAAAGGCTAGGATGTGTGTTTAGTATCTTTATAAGGCTTGTTCCCATTAAATGTTTTTCTTCTCAGAGTATACTGGCAAGGTATGTAAAACTCTGCAGATCATATTATTTTTGTATTTTGAAACAAAGGGAGCAAACTGACAGCTACATCATAAAGGTACACATAAAGTATCAGAATGATAAAACTTTCAAATTGAGAGTTCCATACTCTTCTTTATTCGAAAGGAATATAAAAAATCACCCTAAGTGAAAGGGGGCACTGATATTAAAGAATACTTACTAGACACATATGTACATACTGTCAGACAAAGATCACCCTGTTAATTTACTTAGAGGCATAGTATTTTATTTTCATATATTTCCCTCTTTGTACTTTAATTATAGCAGAGCATCAGCAATAATATAATGTTTATGCTTGGAATATTTATGCACAGCAGAGGGTGCCAGACAGTATCCAACAACATTTCCTCTGCTAATAATTTCTACAAGTAATGATTTAAAGTGATGGAGAATGGAGGTTAATGTAAAAATATTTCTAGGTTGCAACTATGTTTCCTAAGGACAACAAACAGAAAATCAAGTCGTCTTTTATATGTTTTAAAGAGCTACATTCAACATCAGAGCACGGTGCTAATAACACCAAGGTTGTAGGTTTGATGCCCTCAATGACCCTTGTCAGTCCCTTCCAACTCAGAATATTCTATGATTCTCTGATCTATTTTTCCAAATGTGTTAAATAAACCTTTACTTTTTTCTCCATTCTATTCCATACACTAAGTACAGGCATTAGGAGGAACACTTCACAATCTTAAAACAATATTTTTTTCTGTAGAGGAAATACTGGATTCAAGGAGATCTGCACTGTAGTCCCAATTACCTTGTCATTCTTCCTGAGGATTTTTAACTCACTGTGAGGTCACTGGACTTTTTCAAGTAATTTTCTTGGAAAAAATGGTATGCTGAATGCTTGGAAATATCAATGAGCCCTGCTATATGCAAGTTAAATATTATTATTACCCTTGTATCTTTACTGTTAGTATTATACCTATATGGCTGTGAACTTATCCATTAAAAGCAAGACTAATCCACTAATAAAAGCTTTAATACATTTCAAATCGTGCATGCTGAAAAAAAATTATTAGTTAATGTGTCTCAAACTGCATTGATAAATCAGTTGGACTATCACAAACTTTAGCCTTGGTTTTATAGTATTCAATGTGCATTTAATACATTGGATAACAGCAAAGTTAAGGGCTGCACTTAATTCACATGTGAAGCTAAGCAGATTGGAGAGCAATGTTCTATTCAAATATTTCTTAATAACTTCATGAAATTGCCATCAAGAAGCAAATTATATTCAATAAAAAATGCATCCTAATTGCATCTTCCAATCAAAGGAAAAAGAAAAAAGGTCATAGATTCTAAATTCTTATATGCATGAAGATTAATATATGAGTTTTCTTTCCACATGAGGCTTTGGCAAAAGTACAGTGCAAACCTTCAGCCATAACAAACACGTGATGTAAGAAAAGTCAAGAAAAGGAAAAAAAAACAGTACATCTGATCAGAGTGGTGCATCACAAAATGCACTCTTAAAAAGCAATTACTCTCTTTGAAGCACAGTAAACACATATTGATCTATGAAACTGGGTAGGTAATATAACACATCTTTATTCAGAATTATCCATAAGAAAATTTTTAGATTTTACTTTAAATAATTGGTTTCTAAACCCCAAAGAATTTTCGTAAATGGGTAAAGAAATTATCTTCATTCCACTATCCATTCCTTGTCAATCATGGAGCTGATGGAATGTTTGAAATGCAAATCAAGCTTTCTGATTCCACACATTTTAAAAAAATGAATAAAAGGTTGGACTTATTTTACTCTGCTCAATATTTACCTTTATTGACTAATATTTTATTGAGACAAATGTCAGTCTAAAACTGACACAGTTCTGAAGTGATCTCAGGAATTATTCACTGTAAAGTTTAATTGTGCATTATTTAACCTGACTGTCTCCCAGATTCACAAGTTCAAAAAGTTTGTTCTTCTGATGACTAGTTTTATTTTGAACTCAAATGACACTTTTTTCATTGCATAGTGATTCATTGTGTATACTTGCATATAACTGAGTACATTCTTTCATGTGTGAGTGACCTCCAAATATTAAATAAATTATGCCAAATATAATTCAAATATTTGTAATTTGAATTTGTTTTGAACTGGTAATTTTTTTCTTATTGCCTCAAAAGTTTATAGTTATGTATTATTCACATTGCTAATGCAAATTAATGAGACCTCCCTGCTATTCCACAAAATGTCATAGGTAAGTGTTTGTGCACATACATGTACATTAAATTGTTGACATAATCATAAACAGGGCCAATTCTCTGTTATTTATTATATTGGAAATGGTGATATTCAAATAGTGAACTGGAAATTGGTGAAAATTAACGTTTTCACTCTCACTTCTCAAATTTACCTATGCCTGCTACAGTGGAAAAAGTACATTAAAAAACCCGGAGGCATACTGCAAGTGTGCATATTTTGCTGCATAATTGGCAGGCACAATATCATGTTAACTTGTACCACACAAATTTTGCACTTGTGAATTAGCTAGATGCAATTTGTCACTGCAGATACTGCTGTGCTACGAGTTACCCGAAGATCAGGGCAAAAGCCAGGGCAAAACCACGCTGCCTCTAACATGTTCTTTTGATTGCCATGCAGTCAGGCAGTCATTACTTGTCTGAAACCTGTTATCCAAACTTAATTCACACACACGCAACCATTCTCCCAAATGTTAGGAAAACGTGCTGTCACAACCAGCTCTGGCTCTTCTATTGATTCACGTTCTTTCTCTAAGCATTCACCTTTGTGAAAATTTCTTTCTTTTTTTCCTACATTTTAGACAAGTAACAGGCTTAAAGGTAGAGAGGTAGCTCTCACAGCATGTACTGAAATGTGTACATGCTTGAAGCAAAGTGTAAAACAAAAGAATTTTCAAGCCAGAGAGTTCCACAGAAAGTTATTTCTTCTTTAGGTGATGAATACTCCTGGCCACAATTGTAGTGCTAACAAGAGCTGCATATATGCACCAATGAGTCTCAAACGAACTGAATGAGGCAGGGAAATAAAAACCAAAACATCTATACTGCTTTTTATTTCTCGTGATTTTAAAAATAACTGGTAGGCATTACAGTTAGAATTCTAGACTTGCCGGGTTTGCTAGAGCTATCTGGGGCCAGAAAGAATGCTTTGTAAATGGGTCTGTTCCTTGACTGAAAATATCAAGAAAAGAAAATGGCAAGAAACTCAATGTTTTATCGAAAAAATCCAAGGAGTTAAGTTTCAAAATGTTAGCATGTTGACAATGCCAACTGCATACCGGTGCAAGAGAAGCTTGAGTACAGAAGCGAGCATCCAAGGAGATAGGCACAGCATCCTGGTTCCCTGGCAAGTACACAAAGAGGGTACCTGTGTTTGAGAGCAGTATTTTAACACTTAAGTACATTTCCTTTCTGACATATAAGGATACACTTAGACTCTTGATAAATCTCTTAAGGGGGGATTTAGGGAAGCCTTTCTATTTTGAATGGAGAGAAAGACATTAAATTATACAAATGTATTAGAAATTTATGTGATGAAATAATTCAAAAAACCCAGGGTGTGAAGTTACATAGTCTATTCTTACTTATCAGACTGAAGTTTACACAGGTTTTTGCAATGCTTTTGATGAAAACATATTCTTCATTCTTTGCTAAGTTCTACAAATAGAAAGACCTGTAAAAATGATGAAGACATTTATTGAAATTATGAGAGTTGCAGTGTGAAAATAATTTCCTACAGTGAAAGAACTAGTACCAACTAAACTCGTAATTACCCTTCACACAATAGTGTGAATTGAGTAGTATGTTCTGGCAGTAATGATAGATTTGTTGCTACTTTAGCGAGCATTTTGTCTGAGAGAATTTGCCTTTCTAAGTCACCAAGCAGAAGTGTTGCTCAGCCTTTCATTTCCTTCCAGACTGATATTATTTAGCAAATAACTGGACTCACATGCATGTCCAGGCATAATGACTGAAGTAATTTTGAAAATCAACAAGGTGAAGGGTGGAAAATGTAATTTAAAAAAAAAAAAAATTACTTGTTATTATTCTTATGTAGGTAGGCACTGCAGGAGAGGGGAGCTCAAACTAAAACTTCAGACACAATATCAGATATGTATCAGAATTTCTTCCAGTTACCGTAGCAGCTGAGCCAAAGATTTTGGGTTTGAGCCATCTTTATACAAAGAAAAAAAATTAACAGTAATATTTGGACTTGAATGCTTTATTGCCAAATTTTTTCCTCCCTCTTATAACTATAAGCTGTGAACAAGCTGCTTGAAAGGAACAGAAATGCCTGTCTACTGATGCACTGGGCTGAGAACAGCAGTTTCTGAGGAAGGGGTATTTGGCAGTTATGGCAGCTTAGGCTTTGAAAGGTCCTGTTTGAAAACTGTGTATGGAGACTTAAGCATTACCCATCAAAAAAGCACATTTAAAGGTAATTCTCCTGACATTAGAAAAAGTTCATCAAGAGACAGTATTATAAAACTTTTCTGTATATTATCAGAAATCTAAAATCCCATGTATAGGTCAGGGACAAAAAAATGCTCCTTTTCTACAAAGTTTTGTCAGCTTCAAGCTTTAAGTTGAACAGTCCCAATATCTTTTGCATCCTTTACTGAAGCTATGAAAGAGGTATAAGTTAATTATTTAGAATATAAGTTAACATTACCCCTAAGATTTTGTAGGGATTTCTTCTGTTTTGGATACAAATCAGATTAAAACTGCCTCCCTCCACCCAACTACTTCTTTGAGAAGCATAAATAATAATTACTTACTGTGGAAAAGATCTCTCATCATTCATTTTTTCATTTGATTTCATTTCAGTGCAGAACAACAGGATTTCTGGACTCAGATCAATACAGGATGTTTGAATTCAGGTAATAGAAAAAAAGGACATGTTAATGGCTTTTGTTTTAAACCTAGTGACATGCTCTATGGTACTAGGTTTGGTCTGTGCCACTGTACCCAAGCAATCCAGAAAAATTATTTAGCATGACAGCTGAATAAAGTTAATTAATTCTAAATCCATGGTTAAAATATGAACAATTTGAGACAGTCAGTTACAACTTGCATAGAACAATTTTGGCCAGGCAGAATAGTAACTACTATTTCTAAACTCAGATATGCCTGAATACCATCATAATATATACACCATGCAGGATTTTCTTATTTTTGAAATATAAAAGATATGTTTGACTGTATTTGTGAGCCTATAAGAAGTTTTCATGATGAAATAATAACCTTAATAGACAGCAGTAAATTACATAAGTACTGGGTTTTTTTCAAAGTTTCCTTCTAAAGAAAAAAAAAAGTCAGTTTAATTCAATGATTATGCTAGTAATTAATTATTTAGAAATGTCTGCAAGGAAACAAAAACCTTTGAGTAACAGAGTAGAATATGGCATGGGAATACTCTAATCTCTTGTGGGGTCAAAAATGAAGGTATGTTCAATAAAAAGAGTCACAAGGAGAGACACTGTGTAATAAATACCATAATCAATTTAGAGAAAAGATGCAAACTTTATGGAATTTATATTGTTTCCTATTTTAAATAACATTGAATGATGTATTACCTCCCTACAGCATAAATATCACTTGTTCATAAAGCAGAAGAAATAGTGTGTGAATGAAAAAATATTAGTGTCTGCTGTGTTTTTTTATTCCTCAGTCAATAACAGGACATCAACTAATGTGTCCTCAATAGGTTTAGAATTTCGAAACAGTCCTGAAAATTAAATTAGTTATCACTGACTACACACAACACACTGGTTTTATCTAGTTTTAATGAATGATTAAGCTATTTAGTGTAATCACATGGCTCGTTTAAATTATGCAGCTACTATATATTCTAGAAAATAGCTGGAAAATGTTTCTTCAGATTCAATAGTCACATTAGATAAATACATGTGCCAGATACAGTAATAAGCCTCGAAAACATGAGTGTTTAAGTCTCAAGTAGCAATGTACTAATCTTTGGTATGAGATCTGAATTTAGAGTCTCCAGATAATGATAGAAAATCTATTGGACCGGAATGGTTGTCAAGAAATTCACATTGTTCAAGCTCTGAGAAACATGAAAGTTAAAAGTCTTTAACTTAAATTTTAGAATTCTTTCTTTTTTATAATATTAGATAGTATTTACAATTAGGGAAAAAGTGTTGCTAATGTTTTCCATTTAAGAGTGCAGTTATCAGACTAACGGTATCCCTCACAGTGAGATAATTGTGAGCAGCAAAAATCCAGCTGACTTACACTAAATTATTCTGTGTTCTGTGTTAACAAATACTGAAATTGTACTGCATCTCCTGGGTGGAAGATCATTAAATTTCAGTGTTATCTTCCGTTTTTTAATCTCCTTTACTCAGGAATATGTGATGAATCAACTGTTCAGATTTAGGCTCTGTTATTCAAGCATAAAGCATAACCGGATGTGATGACCTTGATGTGTTTGCCATTTGTTCATTCATATTTGTTGCCTAAGCCAGTGGCAGATCTGTTTTCCATTTGGGTCTGTTTTTACACAATTGTTTTTATCAATTTCACAGCTGGTCTGGCTGAGGAACCAGGAGATCAAACATCTTGTCAAAGCTTGCATTATCTATGGCTCAGTTAGGTTCATAATTTGCACTGGGTAGCTGTCTCCTCTGTGTTTTGCAGTAAATATTAGATAATGGACACACAGATATTTTGAGATGCCTGAATATACTTATGGATTGTAACAGGAGAGTTTGGTACTAATTACTTTGCTACTATTTTACATTGTGTTACTTTGCGTCTTGTCTAACTCCATTTCTACCGAGCTGTAATTTGTGTGTACATGTATTGTTCACACAATGTAGTCACATTAAAATCGAATGTAGTCACATTAAAAAATATGGCTCTAAATACAGAGATTGTATAAGTCATCCTCATTCATCTTTTGCATGATTTGAGTTTTGAAAGGGTAAAAATTGGATATTTACATAAGAATAAATGTCTCCCTAGTCATGCCAGGAACAGCAATATCCTTTCTGATGTTCAGCTATCTCTGTCCTTAATTTCTGATGCTTCAATAAATTTTTTATTCTGTAGGAAAAAAACGAAGGCAGTCAGCAACTTAAACCTTAAAAATAGTTGAAGCAACTTGAACCTCAAAATATCCTTGACTTTTTGGTTTTTACATTCAGTTTATCTTTTCATGATCACTTTCTGAAAGCATTCAGTTGTCCAGAGTTCACTGAGTATACGTTTGGCTTGATTGCTTGAGTATTTGCTGAAAGTAAATTTTAAACTGAACATCTGATTATCAAATTTTTAGTTTGCCTTCATGCTGGGTTGGTTAGCTACCATGTATCATATTATATCTGGATTTTGATTGCCTGGCATACATTGCTAAGACCTATTATAATCAAACACAGTTGGAAATTCAAAGTGAAATGCTTAAGTTACTCAAATACACGTGCTACTGCACCAGTTAGAACACAAACTGATTGTAATATTCATAATTCACAATTAAAATGACACACTAAGAATTATTTGCTGAAGGAATTACTGAATCACTGAATAATGAATAAATTTGAGAAATGAATCACTCTCAAAGAGAGAAAGGCAAAATTCATCAAATTATTTCTTCTGAATTACTTTTGATTTTCAATATTAAAACATGATGATAATGATATAGCTAAATCAAATAAAAGGTAAAGAATTGGCTATATGCTATGAAGATACTCTAAAGGGCAAGAGCAGAAGGCAGAGACTGACAGCAGAACTACAGAAAATCATAAACATTCCCTTAGCTACAATTTAGAAGTTTTAGTAATTATCCCCTGTACTTACTTTTTAGTGGGGGATGGATGACATTTTCTAATCTTGTATACTTCCCAAAAAATTTTTATCTTATATGTAGTTGGTTAGAAACATATGCATTATGCACTTTTATTTGAGACCCTATAATGAGCATATAAATATTCCTTTCCCAGAATTGTCACTTATAGAGTACAAACTAAAAGCATGGTAATACTGACTACTTGTTATGTCTTGTAATACACTATGTAGCAGCCCTCCAGTACCTAAAGGGAGACTACAAGAGAGCTGGAGAGGGACTGTTAACAAGGACATGCGGTGACAGGACAAGGGGGAGCGGATTTAAGCTGAAAGAGAGTAGATTTAGATTAGATACTAGGAAGAAATTCTTTGTTGTGAGGGTAGCGGAACAGATTGCCCAGAAAGGTTGTGGATGCCCCATCCCTGGAAGTGTTCAAGGCCAGGCTGGATGGGGCTTTGAGCAATTTGGTCTAGGGGAAAGTGTCCCTGTCCTTGGTAGGGAGCTTGTAACTACATGATTCTCACTGTCCCTTACAACCCAAACCATTCAAATATGTTTGAAAATTACCTAGTGGAAGATAAGAGATCAATTATCCACTGTATCATCCTCAATAAACTTTACTCTTTAACAGGACCTAAATTAGACTCATTCACTCGACTGCCTAATACTTGTCCACAAATCACTACTGAACCAAAAAACTGTAACTTTGCCACTGCTATCTTCAACAGAACTAGCTAAACTTTTATGATGGAACATCTGAACAACTGGCAACTTGGCCAGAATCCATAGAGACCTGTGGATCTGTCAAGTTTATGGATAGAGCCAGAAGGGGAAAAGAAAAATCAGAACCTGAATCAACTACTTTTTAGCTGACAATGTGATGGTTAACCAAAAACATAATGCTTTAAAGCAATCCATGCCCATTCAACTAAGCCTACACAGATGATAACTTCATCATCAATAAAAATGATGTACAACATCCTGTAGAGTTATTCAATCAACAATTCCAGGAGGACGTCTTTGTTATAGAGTATGAAAGATATGGGAATCCTATCCTAGGATATTCGGTTTTATGGAGCAGCACCAGCACATTTGCAAGTATTTGATACGAAAATGGTATTCCTTCAAACACGTCAGGGAGCACATTCAGCACAACACACTGCAATTTAGCTGTCTGACTCTCATTATTGTTAATAGGAGTTGCGTGGCTGCATCCCAGCAGACTTAGTTAAATTGCTGTCCCTTCCAGTTCACATCCACACACCACATGCCTTGTGCAGTGCATTCTGACTGCTGGGCTAGGTTGTCACAGATGATACAGAATCAGGAGCTTGCACTGCACTAAATGACTGAATTGTGGTAGAGATCTCATGGAATGAAACTTCTAAAGAGTCTTTGAGAAACATAAGCCAAGGATAATGCAATGTAAGGGAAACATCCCCAATAAATGTGGCATGTTGTAATTTCAAGAAAAGTCATTATTTGAGGCAATGATTATAAATGGTACTTTCTAGAGCAATAGGCTTGGGCTAGGATGATCTGCCCTAATGCTGTGCCATTTTGAATAAATCATTTCTCTTTCTTCTGGTTTCAGTAGTAGTGAAACAGAAATAGTTGAACACACCTCTTCATCCTATTGCTCATCAAAAAACTATATAAAATAAGTATTCTTTATCTCTAGCTCAACTGAATGTTCGTGTTCACTGGTGTGATAGCCTAAGATCAAAAAATCAGATATATTTAATGTCGAATATACAGAATTATTGTTGAGCTATAAACAGAAGTCAAACTTCTCTCAAATCAAATTCATTTACAGTGGACACAGAGTTAGGTTTAAAAAGATAGTAAAAAAAAAAAGCGTGAGCCAGGTATATTTCTGATTAGTGAAGTGTACAGAACATTGCCCACGAGTTTTTATGTGATGCTATAAATCAGCTATAGAAAAACTATATCGATTGAATAACACTTTGACCTGTTAGCTTTCATCATTCCTCCTTTGTTAAACTACTTCAACTTCTAACCTAATTTGCATAGATTTTCAACTGCATCTGAAACTGCATGGATAGCCATAGCTATTGCTTACACAGGAAATTTACAATAGTGAGGCAACTACACCCAAATTACTCCTAGCAAGTTATATGATTTCCAAATGTTTTCTTTTCTTTTTTTTTTTTCAAAAACTGGATAGCTTCAGAAATGTAGTATTGTATCTTATGTGGTGTTATTGATTCTTAGAGGGACAGAACTCGATTTCTGTGATCTAGGATATAAAAGTTCCTCAAAGTATACAGCATTACAAAGTGAGCTTGAAAAAAAAGTAAGTTTTGAGCACTGGATACTCCTGCAGAATCCATGACCCTTAATTTAGTTCTTAGGGCCTGGATGCAACTTATAAGTCAAGTTATGTGGTCAGACAGGACTTACCAACGTCTTTCTTCTGAGTATAGAACTGGCTAGCTGCTACTAATGACACACTTGAAAGGAGTATGTTGGCCTCGTGTACATAACATCCATTGTATGATATTTTTCCCTCTACCAACTTGCTGTCCAGAGCTGATTGATAAACCTAAGCAGCTATGAACTACTTTTTTAGGAACAGAAGGATTTATTCCTATTCAAGTGTAGAGAAAGCTTCTTTCTCATATATCCCTGACTTTTCCACATGCACTTCTTCATTAGTTCAATGGAAAGAGTTATGGTCCAACATGTGGTTGATGTCCAATCAATTTCTTCCACTTAATGAGTTCACAGCCTCCTTCAGAACATTACCTTTAGACTCGGTTTGTAGCCAAAGCAGCTTTAGTATTTCCTTTTTCTTGTCTTCCACGTGCATTCTACTTGTATTCATTGTATCTTGTGTTCATTCCTAAAACCCTCATTATGTTCATTTTCATGTGAGTAAAACAACAACTAATTTTCTCATCAAACTTGGGCATAATTCAAGCTAAAGCTACTCAGCTCAGCAATGTCATTTCAAGACTGAAATGATTCTTGCTTCTTGTGAAAAGTGAACATTAGACTCCTAGAAAATCATAAATTTGAAAAGTAGCACTGAATTATACCTTATATTCAGTTGCCTACAGTCTACTTTCTATTTTTATTTTATTTTTATCTGGTATTAGTTATCAGAGAAAGATCTCATTAGGATAGTTAGGATATGCTTAACCTTCCCTCTTTCTACTTGAAAACTCATTGCAAGGAAATGTAATTTATTGTAATACACTTGATATTTAGTATCAAGTTTGGTGCATCGTGTCACTCCTTTAATTGCATTTATATGCTTCATGAAGAAAATGAAACACCTTGAAAAGGTGCTATCTTTACAGTAATCTACTCATCACAGCCACCTTTAACACAGTAAAATGTGTTAAAATAAATTTTGCAGAATTTTAAATGTATATGCAGACCTCCTACTGTCCCACTAACCCAAAAAACCAGTGAAGAGTATTTGAACTAAAAACCTCAGATACTAAATCATGTGCCAATGAAACATGTATTCACATTGTTAGAGCCAAACTGTGAATTCTTGAAAGGATAGATAAAAAGAGTATCAAAATACCTCTTCTATTGCTTTTGAATGAAATCTCTGACTACCAGTTCTATAAGAGAGTATGCTGGGAAATAGCAAAGTATTTTGGCCCTGAGCCTGTATATATCATGCTCTGATGCCTGTATAGAATTTTCCCACCTCAATCTCCACCCATTTTAAAGATCTGATTACATTTTGAAGCAACGTCTTCATTTAAGGTCAAGAAAAAATCTCTAACATGTTAATCAAAGTGAATACTTATGGTCATATCTCAATTCTGACATTTAAAAGAAACTTCATGCAAATGAGATATGTGACTGAATTACTAGAGAAGGTTATCAAATACTGAATACAGAAACAGAATGAAACTCATTATATTGACTGAAGTCCTTCATGTGCATCCTCTAAAGTGAAAATTAGAATTAGATTTGTAAACTTTGAAGCTTAGGAACCCTTGGGTGTATGCTCCTTAGTGTATCCTGATGTCTATACTACATAAAAATTAAAAGTATAACATTAAACAAAATTTCCTGTGGTTGCATTTTCTGTGCTTGTAGACTCAGAAGTGAAGGGCTGACAAGTTGAACAAATTTCTCTGATAACCCTGAAGATTGCCTTTTAAAACAAAAAAATCTACATTGTTTTATGATGGGTTCCTTTTTAATATTTGGCTTTACTACTTTCCTCTAATCTGATTTTATTAAAAAGTAATATATCCTTTAATTCACAGGCCACCTCTTTCAATAAATACTTATTCAAATATGAAAGCTAACTTTCTTATTTCAGAAATGAATATGTACTGAAAATGAAGAGTTATTTGTAGTAGTCGAAGGAGGGCAACATTAGTGAAGAGGTGCAGTGCTATACATGGGTTAGATAACTTTACATTGGTGACGAATAAACACGGCGCAGGCAGCTCAGTGTTCAGCTGCAGCGAGGGCTGCACATTGAGCTGTGGGTGATGGGAGCTGGAGGCAAGAGGTCATGACCTGGTGGTACCAACCCTGTACATAACCAAGGGCCTGGGGACCCAGCCAGGTGATCAGACACTGAGACACAGAAGGAGCCTGTCTTTAAAACTTTCACCCCCTCAGACTGCAAGGGAATTAAAGCTCAGGTTGTCCTTTTCTTGAGTTCCGTCCTNACTGTCCCACTAACCCAAAAAACCAGTGAAGAGTATTTGAACTAAAAACCTCAGATACTAAATCATGTGCCAATGAAACATGTATTCACATTGTTAGAGCCAAACTGTGAATTCTTGAAAGGATAGATAAAAAGAGTATCAAAATACCTCTTCTATTGCATTTGAATGAAATCTCTGACTACCAGTTCTATAAGAGAGTATGCTGGGAAATAGCAAAGTATTTTGGCCCTGAGCCTGTATATATCATGCTCTGATGCCTGTATAGAATTTTCCCACCTCAATCTCCACCCATTTTAAAGATCTGATTACATTTTGAAGCAACGTCTTCATTTAAGGTCAAGAAAAAATCTCTAACATGTTAATCAAAGTGAATACTTATGGTCATATCTCAATTCTGACATTTAAAAGAAACTTCATGCAAATGAGATATGTGACTGAATTACTAGAGAAGGTTATCAAATACTGAATACAGAAACAGAATGAAACTCATTATATTGACTGAAGTCCTTCATGTGCATCCTCTAAAGTGAAAATTAGAATTAGATTTGTAAACTTTGAAGCTTAGGAACCCTTGGGTGTATGCTCCTTAGTGTATCCTGATGTCTATACTACATAAAAATTAAAAGTATAACATTAAACAAAATTTCCTGTGGTTGCATTTTCTGTGCTTGTAGACTCAGAAGTGAAGGGCTGACAAGTTGAACAAATTTCTCTGATAACCCTGAAGATTGCCTTTTAAAACAAAAAAATCTACATTGTTTTATGATGGGTTCCTTTTTAATATTTGGCTTTACTACTTTCCTCTAATCTGATTTTATTAAAAAGTAATATATCCTTTAATTCACAGGCCACCTCTTTCAATAAATACTTATTCAAATATGAAAGCTAACTTTCTTATTTCAGAAATGAATATGTACTGAAAATGAAGAGTTATTTGTAGTAGTCGAAGGAGGGCAACATTAGTGAAGAGGTGCAGTGCTATACATGGGTTAGATAACTTTACATTGGTGACGAATAAACACGGCGCAGGCAGCTCAGTGTTCAGCTGCAGCGAGGGCTGCACATTGAGCTGTGGGTGATGGGAGCTGGAGGCAAGAGGTCATGACCTGGTGGTACCAACCCTGTACATAACCAAGGGCCTGGGGACCCAGCCAGGTGATCAGACACTGAGACACAGAAGGAGCCTGTCTTTAAAACTTTCACCCCCTCAGACTGCAAGGGAATTAAAGCTCAGGTTGTCCTTTTCTTGAGGTCCGTCCTCAGAGGCACCCAGATCAAGCTGTTGGTTTTTTGTTGAACCATAATTAATTTCAAGGATCAAAATAACTTGAGACTCTGCTCTGGGAAACCTGAGGTCAAACCCGTAAGGAAATCTGGTCTGACAGTGAGTGTGGGGTGTGTGGGGAGTTGTAAGACCCCAAAGCTTGCTTGACAAGACTCTTAAAAAGGCTTAATTTTTTTTACGTACTCTGAGTTAGACACACAGGAAAAACACTGACAAGATAGTCTCAAGAGGTCAAAACAATAAAAAACTTTACTGACAACTTCAGAAAATCAGAGAACTTTGGGAAAATTTTAGATCAGCAATCAGCATAAAACATTTTACTAAGCATTAACTTAGCCCATCCATCTTAGCAAATCCCAAGCCCATCCAATGCTAAGTTACTCAAAACTCTGAGAAGAGGGAATTGGAAGGAGAAGAAAGAGGGAAAAGATATAGATAAGAACAAATTCTGGACTTAGGGTAAAAACAGCAATGACACTGCATTTGCTCTTTGATAAGACTGACCAAATTTCTGCAGTTAAATTTTGAAAAGTCTTGCATCTTTAGCAAGATTATTAATGATAATATTCCCGTATCCTTTTTCTGTTGTCTAATCTTGCAGAAGACCTCCTAATGAATTCTTGTCTCTTACAGGTGTCAGTGGTCACAAACAGCATGCAACAGCTCATAGATATACTCAATACAAGATACACTCAGTAGCAGAAATATTTCCTACGTCTGGAATCCAAACCAATTTCAGACACAAAAGAAAATAATATAAACCAAACAGATACGTATTCTTGTTCAGGAACCTAATGGAAGACTTTCATAAATTAAAAATCCTTAATACTCGTAATTTCTCAGGCCAATATACTCAAGCATCTACCCTTCTTTTGAGCACATAGCCTTCTCTTTAGTGTTGCATATGGGCCAAAGAACTACATTGAAGACTCCTACATAAAACAGTTAATTCAACTAAGACCTAAGTTCAAGTTTTTTTCAGTTGTTACCTCTAATTATATGATATTTTTATTTGTTCTGAAGGTCCTATCAACAGGTAATAATGAATGTCACTTTTTTCTCTAATTAAGTTACACTTAATTTACTTCAAAGTCAATTGTTTTTAACTATGGCCATATTATCAGCAGTCAATTAGTTACACTAGGTGTTTGGCAATATTTAATCTTATTTAGGAACAATAAAAAATACAAATTCAAATAACATGGGTGTCAGCTGCTTAAGAGCACTTACTATAAAAATAACTTTCTATTTCCTTGAGGTATCATAGCTTTTAAATAGAAGACTTTTACTCCTTCAGGAATACAAAATATTATTTCTTAACAATACAGCTGTGGTGGCTGGAAATAGAGGTAGCACACAAAGAGAGGTTGACAGAACCTGAAAACCTGTAGGGCTATCAGAGGGTTTTCACTTAAATGTTAACTCTTTCTTCAATATACACTCACAGATGTTATACACAATTGGAGATTGTGAATGTGTACACACTGGATTTCAGCCTAATCCCATTATATACATTTATTAGTTATTGTTGAACCAAAGGAATTAATTTGTGTTAAGATATATAAAAAAAGGACTCTGTTGTAAAAACAATAAAATTTACTAGTAGATTTACACTTAAGTCTCAACAAAAAATACATTAACATGAGTAGGATGAGAGGAAGTTAACAAAGAAGTTTTTGTAAAGTCATTGCACTAGACACATAAGAAATAGGAAAGTCATCAAAACCAGAACCCCAGTAGCATTAATAATACAGCTTTCTAGTAATGCAACCAAAAAAATTTTTGTTATATTGAAAGAGCTAAAGCAGTCTGTTTTTTCCACTATTACAGAATTTCAAAGGAAATAAATGCTATTATAGCCCTAATNGCATGAAGCGCTACTTCAGGTGAATTCTGATGTCCTGTAGTAGTACATATATATAAAAATATATATATATATATATGTGTGTGTGCGTATGTGTGTATATAATATTTCCAGGAGTCACTAATCTTTCTCTGGATGAATCTGACTTGCTCATCTGTAAATTTACAATACAAAAATACTTCCTATAAATTTATAAATTCATTAAAAGATGACTAGCAAATTCCAAGTGTGATTATCTATTTTCCCATTCTTTTCAGACAAAAAAGCAACAGATAAAGCCATTACAGATATGATGGAGGAAGTTAATTTAGAGGACAGAATCCCTGGCAGACACAGACTGGGACTTTAAGGCATTATTACACTAATGGCTATACATTGCACCAGTATAGACATGTTCTCACCAGCTCTACAAATTGATAAACATGTTCACCACGTATAGATGATAGAAATGTGGGCCAATACTCCCATTTCACTCAATATCCAGAATGACATAAAATCCTGGCTCTAACTAAGTATCTGAAGTATTCCATGACTAACACCCTTTTCCTTTGAACTGCCAAAAGCCTCACATAACCTTAGTCATCATGATTTACAGTTATAAAGGTTTTTTTAGTCTGTGAAAACTCTGCATCTACAACACTGATCATGAAATTTCTTATAATAAAGGCAGAAATATCTAATGTTTTTGTCTGAATGTACTAGTTTTGGCTGGGACAGAGCAAGTTTTATTCACAGAAGCTAGTATGTTTTGGATTCGTGCTGAAAACAATGTTTAATTATTGCTGAGCAGAATGTAGACAGAGCCAAGGCCTTTTCCACTTCTCACACCACCCCATCACTGAGGAGGCTGGGTATGCACAAGAAATTGGGACTGGACATAGCTGGGACAGCTGACCCCCACTGACCAAAGGGATGTTCCACACCACATGACATCATGCTCAGAAATAAAAGCAGAAGAAAAAAAGGAGAAAAGGTGGGGAGGACATTACATGACACACAACTTTTTGTGATGCGTCATTTTTCTTCTCAAGTTATCATTTTCCTGGAGATGACTAAACATCTGTCTGAAAATAGTGAATGAATTCCTCATTTTGCTATGTTCGCACATCTGGTTTTTGCTTTACCTATTAAACTGTCTTTATCTCACCCTACAAATTTTTTTCCATTTTCATGCTTTCAATTCTCTCCCCCATTCCCCTGGCAGAGTAGCTGTGTTGTGCTTAGTTGCCAGCTGGGGTAAAACTGGAACACCAGAAAAATTCTGAATTTGTGACTTATATATGCTTACTCTTTTTTTGGTACAAATGGCAATAACAAGACATATTAGCAATAGCCAGAAATATTACTACCTTTCAAAACAGCAAGAGAAAGGTCAGATTTGGTTCTATCTAATGGCAAAATCCTCATTTGATATTACTTTAAAAATTAAAGTAAGCCTGTAAGAAAGGAAGCAATAATGAGTCAGATCACACGTAATTAAACTGCACGGTCCATGCACACAGCTAGCTGAGAAAATGACATGTTGGGATATTTTATAGTTTCAATTTTTACAGTTAGCTATGGAATCCATACATTTTAATATGTCAAAAACAGTTTCATATAAACAATTGATGAATCAAAAATTATTTTATTCACTAGATCCATACAAGAAGAAAGTTGAAGTAAATGGCTTTCCAGAAAGACCTGGCTGCAGCTCCACAGGTTTATAGTGTCTAGCAAAGAGATTGTTTAAAAAAATATGAAGTGCCTTGGGAGTCAACTGTTACCCAAGAAGGTCAGATTTGGTAGAAAGAGCATCATGTTTGAAACTTTCTTACTTTCATATTTCTTTCTTCTCTGCAAAATAAAATGATATTTCATCTGAGCAGCACATCTGACATAAAAAGAATTTTACACCAGTGATTAACAACCTTGCTGCCTTAGGAAACAAATAGACTTTTCTTAATTGCTACAAGGGACATATGATATTCACCTCAAACTTATTCCAAGATAATTAGAGGAACTTAGAACTGGTTCAGCTGATTCATAGAATCATCCTAGAAACACAGAATGACTTGGGCTGAAGGGGATACCAAAGAACATCTAGTTCCATCCCTGCTGCTGTGGTCGGGAACACCTTCCATTAGACCAGGATGCTCAAAGCCTCATCCAGCTTGGTCTTGAATACTTCCAGGTTTGGATATCCACAATTTCTCTGGGCAACATGCATCCTGAAGTCTTCTCTTCTTCAGGCTAAACAATCCCAATTCTCTTAGCCTTCCTTCACAGCAGAGGTGCTGCATCCCTCTAATCATCGTCATGGCCTTCCTCTGGACTGACTCCAACAGGTCAACATCCTTCCTCTGCTGAGTACCCCAGAGTTGGATGCAGCACTCCAGGTGGGATCAGAAAAGTGGGGCTGAATCATCTCCCTTGCCCTATTGGCCACACCTCTTTTGATGAAGCCCAGGAAACATTTGGTTATCTGGGCTACAAGCCCACATTGCCTGCTCACACCCATTGCCTTCTCCTCCACCAGTCCTTCTCAGCAGGGCTGCTCTCGATGTGTTCATCCCCAGCCTGTGTTGTCACAGCCCAGGTGCAGCACCTTGCTATGTTAAACCTCATGAGGTTCCCAAGGCCCCGCTTCTCGTGCTTTTCCAGGTCCCTCCAGGTGACATCCTGTCCTTCAGGAGTGTCAACCACACCACTGCAAACACAAAGAATAACAGTTTCTGTCTAGATTTTTTTCAGTACTAGGTAGCCGCTGTCCTTCATGACTTAAAAAAAAAAGCAAAAATGACAGACTTTATTAGATTGAATTAGTTGTGCACCATTGCTACTGTCATGTAATAATACAATTTTTGACAATTTACACTATGACATGTCAGTGGAAGTACACCATCAGCTAGATCAAATGCACTGCACACAAAAATAAAGACAAAATTGCATTACAAAATCCTTTAAAATTTTAAGACAAAGCATTTTAGAAAGCAAAAAGGGATGATATAAATACAAATAATTTCTGTACAAGTTTCAAAAAAAAAGTATAGAATTTTAAATCTTGAAGATTTTAATGAAAACATAATTTTTCTTTAGGAAAATTCCCTAAATTTCTGACACAAAAAAATCAAACTGCTCCATTGAGAACCACTTTAGGATTGACTCTGCAATCAACAGAGTACATGTTGTTTTACACACAAGGTAACACGCATTAATTAGCTGATGTAATATTACAACTAACAGATGGGATGCATAAAACAGTGCCAACAACACTTCAGCAGTTCTTACTTAATACGTTCACCTTTAGGAAAGTTATGAAGATTCAAGGATAATGTCATTACCTTTTCCTTTTATGTCTTCAAATGCCCTGCTTTGATACTGATGTTTGACTGTGAGAATGATCTTATTCAGGGACATTGCCTTCATTTGTTCAGTCTAGTTGGTAAATTATGCCTGTAGTATAAAAACATTGGTTACTGAGAGTAAAAAAACACATTTTAATATAATACTCTAATTTAAATTTATATCTTCCTAAGAACATTACTTCCCTCTTCATTTCAGATATAAATGTTGGTATAGATTTCACATGCAGAAGGGAGTCTTAAGTGTGAATATTTAATACATTGTGCTTATTCTACTGCCCCTTTAAAAAGTTCCTGATATTTTTTAAACAAAAAGTGCCATGATTTTACTGGCAGCTATTGCTGCATTACAGATGGTCAAGGACATATGTGGTTAAGACAGAATGAAGCGAATTAACAGAAACGGACTAAAAGCTGTAAATAACTACTTTTCTCAAAAGCTTTAGATAACAAGTAAGCTCCATGGATGTTTTCCAAACATGTTTATTGCATTAAAATATTTAGTAGAATAGTTAACACAAATATTTGAATTTTAGAAAAGTAGAACTCTGAAAAACTCCTGCAAAAGCCTTGCAAACTAAGATCTTACCTATTGACTACTAGGAAAATCAAATATATAAAATAAAACCTGGGGGTAGAGATCAGAGTTCTCCTCCCAAACTGCCACCCACAGACTAAATGCATCTTTTTCCTGCGCTGCATGTTCCAGCCCCAGTTGGCAAACTGACAGAGCAGGGTCATTGGAGGGTCAATATCTTTGCTTTTTGCTAACTGGAAAAGTATCCCAGCATCACCAACCTCTTGCCTCCAAACTACAGAACAGGCTGCTTGAAATACCACTACGTTGTATGCAGTCTTGCTATCAACATAAGGAGCACACTGTATATTGCAAGTCCTTGTATTCGAAATGAAGAATTCTTATTAGCTCCCTTCCTACAAAACTAATATTGATACTTTAAATTACACAGGGATAAAATGATACAAAAAAAAACTATCTAGTGTCTAGCCCTTCCTCTGGTGATCTCTTTTCCCCCTCCACTGCCCACTGGGTTTTTTAAGGTACATGACCAGTCTAGGGGAGAAGGGTTTGTAGGTAGTCATCAGCATCCTGGTTCCACAAGATTATGTTATGAAAGATGGAACTATCTTTATTTCTCCCCCATAGAGTGTTTCATGCATGCAGATACCTTTGTTTTAGGAACCTAATGAGGTTTAGGTTTGAGCTGGGCATTTATAACAGCTGTGGATTTGCAAAACAGCTAAGATACCGAGACATCCAGAAGTCTAGTTTCAAACAAGGGTGAATACATTTTCAGCATATTCAGCAATTGTCCAGTTTTTGCTGTCTCTTAAATACTGTTTTATACAAATTTGCTTCTTGTTGAATTTACTAACAAATAGGTTCCTGTTCAAGATACAAGTGTTAAATTTTGTGGAAATGTGTTCACCTCATCCTGCAATTGAATCACAAGTTATAATCAATTGTAAAAATTGTCTCAGAATTATTTTTTATTGGTATCAACTTGTACTGTATTAATTTTCCTGGATTATTGCAATTAATTCACAACTATCATTTTTCTACAAAAACTCTGCATTTTTACTCTTATGCTCTTTTAACATGACAAAACAATGCTGATTAAAAGTTTTATGTGCTTTATAAAATGGGGTGTTTTATTAAGACATAACACAACTGAAGGGATATAATAAACAATTTCTATTAAGTTTGTCCTGCATGCTGACTTTTGTTAAAAAAAAAGTAAGCAAATGAATATTTGAAATTATCATTGCATTTTATAAATGTTAATGAAATGCTTTTTAAATCAGCTTTTTGAGCAATTCACCTTGTTTTTTGAATATGGGAAATTTATTTCAATATAAGAATTGTATGAGTGGAAGAATCAGTATTCCATTTGGCTGAAAAGCCTCTTGAAACACCATTTAGAAACTTCAGTTTAGGTAGAATTACATCATTTATGTTGAGTTAAATAACTGCTTTATGTATTGATTTGGGTTTTACCCCTTTAATGCTTATCCCATGAATAAGGATAAAGCAGCAGAGCATTTAAAAGAGAAAAGGAAGGGGTAGAGGTACTACTTGTCCTTCTTAATGGTAAAAATATCTTTATTTTAAAGTATAAACTGTACTGTACAACATTAATTTTAATTTATGATTTTGATCATCTTGAGCAAAATTTAAAAGTAAAAAAGATTATTAGACATTTATTTAAGGCATATTTTATGTCTTTTTCTTAATGAAAAAGTATATATAATTGGCTTAGAATGGAAGGCAATACAGATCAATAGATATAATATATTTAATGAAAGTCCCAGTTCAATTTTCTGTTATGACCTGATTCCTTATTTTAAAGTCCTGAAGTCACAGATCATTACAGATAATCAGAATGTGCAGGACTTTTCCCAGTTCTGGCTAAAATTTACTTCTATTTGTGCAGGTTAGACTTTTAAAAACGATTTCTATATGAGGGCAGAATTTGTCAAGTTTTTCACAATTTCATTGATTTTTGTGTGAAGAATAGATGTGCACTTTATACATTGGCTGGAGGAAGAGAGCTTCTGATGGAAAAAAATATTGTTTTGTACAATATACAGGTATGAACAACAAAATTTGTGTCCCCTGTGCTTTTACCAGTGAATACTTCGTTATCTAAAAATTTGATTCACATTCAAAATGATCGTGTCACAGAATTTATTTTAATGCCAGTTTCTTGCAGATTTTTCTGGACTATGGTTGCTAACTTCTTTTTTATTTTGTGTATTTGATTCCTTCCAGATGGTATTATAGCTAAAAAATAGACATATTTTCAGACACAAAAGATACAAAAGTCATTTCATTTCATAAATGCAAGAATTATGCACAAGAAAATAAATTACATATCTAAAGACACATGGAAATATTTGCCAGATACATGGAAAACACTTCCCAGGTTTCCTGAGAGTCCCTTCAGCAAGGTAAAATGGTTACTAGAAATACAAAATAGTCTAGGAGAAATCACCAGTTGCCTCAAGACCTAAACTTCACAGAAAATATGAGCTTTAGGACCATATGTTTAGACTACATCATTCATGAAGCTCAGATCCATTAGGATATAACTGTTTTAAATTGCATTTGAAGTTTATAAGAGGCAATGCTCCCCAAATATATCTGAAGTCTATAAGAACTTCCATTTTTCAAATGTGATAAATGCCCCAATATTTGCTTCAGCAAACATGTCAATTTGCCATGTGAGCCCTACTCTAGCACCAAGATCCCAGAATCAGACCTTTCTCCCTCAGAGCAGGCAGGAAAGCCCAGTACAAGGGGCAGTCAGTGAATGTTGGCCTTACATAAGCACGGCAGCTTCCAGATCACTTTCCCCCAGAAGGGAAAGTCCCAAGGGAGTTCATTTCTTTCTAGATCTATCCGTTTCTTCCGCACAAAATGTCCTAATTTCTCCGTTTGTTGCCCAATGAATCAGGATTTTATTTATTAACTTGTGAATTTTTTTGCTAAATGATTTTGTTCAGCAGGATGGACTGAAAATAACTACCTGACGCCACAGGTGGGACTGTGAGGGTAAGCGGGGACTGGGGCGTGAGAGAAGCAGGTCTGGCTGCAGCACAAGGGCCCCTTGTTCACTCAAACTGCAGGAAATCACAACCCTCTAATCTCGCCCAAGTACCATCACAGCACCAACCCACAGGGCACTGGGCACTTTGCTTCTGCTCAAGAAAAATAATTAAAATCCGATTCATTATGACTGCTTTGCAATACTTTGCAGGCTGCCTTCTGCATTGTGCTCTCTGTGGACTCGTGGCATTTGTACTACTGCACAGTCAAAACCATAAGAAACAGGAAAGTCTAATTCTAAGATTCCCAGATGTCTTTGTGTGCAAGGGCATGGGACTAGTTTCTCAATCATGCTGGTTGAGAACTAGTTAGTTCCCTTTCCTAATGGCTGCACAAGTACACACCTGCTCTTAGTAGGAACAGTTTAAGAATTCAGTTCTGCAAGGTGAACTAACAGCACTGAACAAAAGCTTTTTGCCTCAGAGATGCCCAAGATTTGGGATTGTCCAGGCAGAGTAGCTGGACAGAACATCAGGAGCAGCAAAAGGGGTGCTGCTCTCCAGGTGGGCAAGCATGAGGCAACTGGGCTGTCTCCTCAGTCCCAGACATGGTCCCACAGCTGGAGGCAGGCAGTCGGGGTACCCAGCTGGCAGCAGAGGGGTCGGTGAGCATTGGGAAGGATGGCAATAAGCCGTGTGTGAGATCAGTGCAGGAAATCAACCTGCCCAAGGACAGGGCTAGGGGCAGACAGGCCTGAGACATGGCTGGGGCAGGGACTGGGGGCCCTGGCTGGGCTGAACTGGCATGCTATGCCATGGGGCAGGCCCTGACCCATGCCAGGAAGGGCCATCACTGCGCTGAGAACCCCGAAAAAAGGAAAAGGTCTTGCACATATGTCTTTGATGATCCTGATGGGGGTTTTGAAGATGATTCCAGGTCAAAGCATTGTAAAAGCAATTTATTCGACTGACAGGATTTCTCTCCTTCAGGTATATGGCTTTTTGACATAGGTACAACTGTCAGTCAGACAATCCAGCTTCTTTTCTCTTTTATCGCTCAAAGACCACTTGCTGAAATAGGGACTTGCCTTACTTGCAAATAAAAATCTTAGTTTTTTGAGACAAATTTTCAGTAAAAGTATATAAATATATTTCCTTCAAAATAGATTCTCAACTAATACATTACTTATCATTATTTAAATGTAATGTAACAAGGTGTGGTGTTGCATCTGCTTTGTTCCTGAGGTCTCGGGAACTCCTGATAAGCCTTGACCCAAGCAGCTGAGGGGTGAAGTATCTCTTGACCATACCAGGAGCTCTTGCATGGTAAAGGTGGGAACAATTCTGGCTGTAACATGAACTCAGCTGCCTGACCAAGGTGGGGAACAAAGGATAAGTAGCCATCCTTGTTAGCCTTAGTAAACCATTTTCCTGAATCGTCACCCAAGTGAAAGACTACCATTGTCATGAGACCCTCTGAAAAAATTTATCTTAGTCAAGTGAAATGGTACCATTGTTACAGACTTTTGAGTAATTTCAGGAATTGTTGACTTGAGATGGAGCCAGGATGAAACTGATGACTAAAGGCAATTATCTCACAACCCAATAAAGAGCAGTCCTGTGAGGCCCTCTGAGCTCTCCTGGACCACAGTGGGCTGTGCCAACACCTCCGAGTGGGACACTTCTCAGAGCTTGAAAACTCTCAACTTTGCAATGCTTGGAAGACGATCATTGATGATGAGGCCTAGGCTGATACCCACAAACACTCTCTACTTGAGGTGCAATCCATGCCTGCTGAGAAACACTAAGGGATTTGATGTGAGTATTTTATTGAACCCGAGAGGAATTTTTGGTAAGTATCTTTACACACATAGATATAGATGCGTACATCTCTGCCTCTGTGTGTGTGCATGAATTGTTTCTGGTGTGAATGTTGTCATCATGAATCTGTAATGAAGTCACTGTTACAATTGTAGAAAATCCTGTTGAATCCATTTGGTACTGATGTCAGACCAGTGTATCTTACAACAGTGTGGAAAGGGAAGGGTTAAACTCCAGTTCTCAATTACCCCACAATTCTGTTTTGAAAATAATTGTCGAGCCTGCATTACAGATTATTTCTAAGAATTAGAAAAAACTATTATTACTGAGAGAGCTGTATAAAGGGCTGGCTCAGGATTTGTTGACTATGAAGATACATGTTGCAGAGGTTCCTGATTCATAGCTTTCATGGAGACTCCTAAAGCAAGCAGAATTTACATCTGCTATGAACTTAAACTGCTATCCTTACATTTTTCTCTACTGCAAACACAAATTAATAACACTGCAAACAAAATTAATTTTTTTCTCAAAGAAAAAACATAGGAGTTTTCAAAGCAGGATTTGAGGAAGCAAGACGAGTTTCCTGTTAACTAGTCAGGCAGGTCTTTAAATACCATTTTCATTAGGGAATGTTTTAAATTAACAAAGCTGATTTCGCTGAAACTCAGAAGATTATCATGTCTTACATTCCTATTTAAAATGATAAGTGGCTAATTGCATTTCTTTTTGACAAGGCAAACCTTTAAACATATGTGTCCAAAGAAATTTATAGTGAGTTTGAAAAATTAGTTACTCCAATTGGAAACATTATTGGTAGCTATTCAAATACAATTTTTACTTATACTGTAATTTCCACTATCAAATCAGTGATCCAGACTTAGAAACAGTCTTTTCTGTGTTTGGTATATACATAATTTATATCCTCACTTGCTTCTGTCCTTAAGCTATGCCATGCTTCTCTCTTTATTATGGCCTGAATAACAAGGTCTGACTTAATCTTTAGTCTAAGCCATCCCACCCACCTGCAGAAGACAAATAGCTGATGAAGCTTCTCCTTATATTAAGCTTTAAACTTTGACCCTTTAAACTTTTAACATCTCAACAAAAAAAAACAAGCCAAAAAGCTTTGTGCACCAGACTAGGAGGTATGATTCTATCCAGAAACAATTAATGCCTTTCCTAAATTCCTTGCCTTTATCTTCCTAGCTTCATATGTGTATGTTGATAGATTACCTAAATTGATGAATACCCTGATCACTACTGTATTACTTCTGCATGTAAAAGTACTGCCTTACTGGTAACCAGAAAAACTATATGTGACGCAATACAAAAGTTATAAAAATTAGGATATTATTACATACGAATCCTGTAATAAAATTGTCACATGTAAAATAATTTAATATTCACACCTGGACTACCGTGTCGTATCTGGAAACCTGTGTCCAGTTCTGGATTCCCAGGTACAAGAGAGAGATGGAGTTACTGGAGAGACTCCAGCAAAAGTCTGCTAACATAAGACTGGAGCATCTCTCAAAATCAGAGATAAATCTTGTATCATACTGCTCTCACCCTTTGACAGCTCTATAGCTGAGTCTCTTATTGCCTTTAATTCTGAACACTGATTTGAAAAATAATTTAGAAGTCACAATAGGTTTAAAATCTAACATTAAATTTTTGTGACGAGAGAAATTATTAAAAATATTATGCAGTCTTCTGTATACTTTTAACACGATATGGAGGAGAGCAAGATGGTACCAGTGCATTTTTGGCCCTAAACTATTTAGAAAATCTCAAAAGAACATGTATTTTGTGTATCATGTAGAATTTATATTAGCAAAATATGCTATTATACATGTTCTTTTTTATTTTCTTATAGCTTCAGAATCAAACAATTAGGGTAGGGTGATATATGGATCATGTTAAATAATAATAATCAGAACTGCAGAAGCAATTGCATGTTTTATCTACTAAATGTGCACAATTTTTATGCATATTTGAGATTTAGAAATTTTAAAAATTCCAGTTCTGTGGCAATTGTTTTTATGTGCAATATATGTATATGTACTCATAACTGCCCCAAAAATGTTCCTTGTCTTTGTCCCAGTGGCTCATTGTATAGTTAGATCAATGCAGAAAAGTTTGCAAAAACAGACAACTCTTTATCTGTATGTATATCTTCCAACTGCTTTTAAAGAGGACAATTAATTTGCATATATTTAAGAAAAATAGTAACATATGGAAAAAAAGATAGTTAACATTCTTCATGAAAGGAATGAAAAACCTTATGAGGCCTGAAGACTGTTTCATTTACTTTTTAAAAATGTTTTCAGCAACATTCAGACTGAGAGCGGCTATGACTGCTTTTTTAAATCCATCATTGGGTAACCAGTTAGGAGGAAAAATAGCTATAGAAGACAAAGCATATTGTTGGCATGAAAATAAATGTGTAAGCACGAGCTAAGAAAAAATTTATGCTAGAAATAACAGAAAAAAATCTCTAGTCATCAAGGAAGTGATTCTCTGGAACATTCCAAGAACAATACCTGGTGACCCAGCAGAATACTCCTTACCCTCAGTCTTCAGTTTTCATGTTTAAAACATTGTGGGCTGTGGTCTCTCAGCCCTCCCCAACAGCTGTGACTTCTTGCTACATTAGCTAAATGTCACTTTAAAGAGTACAGAGGAATACAAAGGGAAAAGAATTCATGCTGTAAAAAAGGAAAATATATTTTTAGAATAACACTAAAGCTGAAAACTTCATTTTTATGGATTTCCATTTAAAAAAAACACCGAATTTCCAGTTTTTCAAGGTTTTTAAGTATTTTGCCAGTTTGTCAAAAGTAATGCTGTCCTTGAGGATTTGCCCTGCAGTTTTATAGCTAAGAGCCTTTCTTATTTACAACTGCTTTAAGCAGGTCACCTGGTAGTAGCATAAATGGGTATGAAGCAGTGGTGGTATTTAGTCATTCCTAATAAGAATGCCGACTAGGAGATATGTGTTCCAAGGGGTCAAGAAATGAATTATGTTATGGAATACAGAGCATAGAAACCACAAGTTATCAATTAAATTCTCCCCATTCCAGTGGAAAGAACTGTGGATTATCAACAAGATTATTATTTATTCTGAAATGTTAATTTGGAAATCTCTGGTAGACTATTAGGTGTTGTCAGTGTTACAGATGTATTTACTGGGACAAGGAATATGTTTGTGGGTAAGAGAGTGGTTTATCCTCCACACTATACCAGCTTCTGACAGGGCTGCATAGCTGTTTAAGCCTATGCATCAGTAGCTGACACACCAGTCTCCTCTTTATAAACAGCTTTTCTTTCATTGTAATCACCTCTATTTATCTTTGGTTGGTTGGTTGTATATTTCTATACAAGAGGACACGAATTGACTGTCCTAGAGGATACTGAGAAGAAAAAATTGGAGACAGCCTGAGCTAAGGCAACTACATTGCACAAGCACTGCAAAATCTCAATCAGTCCCTCCATGTAGGAAGGCACATCAAGAGGTCAGGAATGGAGTTATGGAGCCACTTGATGCAAATCTGCAACATTCCTCAACTCTTCACGTAATCCAGGAAGAACAAAGGTTATATGAAAGCACCTTTTTGTTCCACCCACACACATTTCTCTCTAGAAATATGAAAAGAAAGTTAGCATCACAATTAGTTTCTTCTAATGTACAATATCTGCACATTTAATGCCCTGGGGTCATTTTAAAAGAATATAATTTCCCCACCACCACCATCCACTTATATTTTCAGGTCTAGAAATATGGAATAAGCACTGTAGTTGCAATTCTTAACTTAATTGGCATTCTTTCAAGTGCAATTGTATCTAAAAGATTGGCCTTTATTCTTGCCACACTGCTACTTAAAATGCCTGATTTTTTTTTTTAATACACTGACCATATTCACTCATTTTAAATATCACTCTGACAGGTCTATACAACAAAAATCACTGGGCTTGAGAGGTTCATTCAATTAATGGTTTTAACATTTAGAGTAATAAAAAGTAGATATTTTCCCTATAAAAACCTAAATTGTTTGGTTCTTTCTCCTAATTAGCATGAATTCAAGGAAAATAAAGAACTGAAAGTATACTTTGTCCTTTATCTATCCCACTTTTGAAAACAGATCTTTTCTTTATGTTCAGCTAACTTTAATTTACTCAAGGAAGATTACTTATCTCAGAGAACAGGGTTCCTGAGGAGGTCGCTTCTGTTTTTTCCAGCTGAGGGAAAGAAAGGTAAAATGATGCTACTACTCATTGTCTGGCAGTTGCTGGCAGTCTCTATACCTTGATCAGATTAAACATAAATACACTGTCTCTGTGCTTCTTGAGTCATATTTGCATCAAACGTTTCTTTAAAAGGAAAAAGAAGGAATCTTGCAGTCTTGAATTTTGAATTTTTTTTCCTCTATCCTAGAGAATATACTTAATATAAACAGGAATTTAAACTGGAAGACAGCAACTTTAACAAGTTACAGTATTTAAAAAAAAAAATTAAGATTATAAATTTAAAAAAAAAAAAAAGACATCTTTAGAAACCTTAAATATAATTTAAATATTTTTTTTAGTTGGGATAAATAGTCTCATTCGGTTTTATTTATGAAAATACAAAAATAAAAATATTTCTGAAATTAGAAAAAATAATTTTCTTTAACAGCTCAGAATAGTTTGTATGACTAATGCTGAGCTATGGGTGCAGAAAGTCAAAAGACAGTAATCCTGCAAAGTGTAAACTGAAACATTTGCCTCATGAGTATGTTAGTTCCTCAACGTATTAGAATTCCTTGTCTTATTACAGCATATTACAAGCCTCCACAAAATTCCAATAAAGAGTTTCAAAAGGAAGGAAATAATAAAACCTTAAGCAGCATGCTGATACCTCTCTGCCTTTGCAGGGTAGAGGCAAACATATACACCAACATATGAGAAGGAAACAGAAAGTTCTTCTGACACAGACTGAGGTATGTTTGTGCAGGTGGTATGGTAAATTTAGTTTAACATTGCCAAATACTCAGAAACTGAAAGACAATTTATCTAGTATGCACAAAGTTGTTGCAGTTTTGTTTTACAACCTTCTTTTCATATTCTCTTTTCAAAGATGCTTTATTCTGACATTTTTTGTGACGCATTGCCCAACGCAAAATTATTGTGATGAATGTGTTGCTTTTAAGCGTGGGGGTAAATGATAATTTTAATGAACAGTACACATTACATAAGGGATCATCAATAGAGGTTTGGTTTGGAGCAGATTATTCTGCATGATCCAGCAGTACAAAGAAATTCAAAGTTAAAATCAAGTAAAGTGAAGTAACCTGAGGGACAAAAAAGGAAATATTTGAGAAAGCAGGAGTATATTTTAATGAAAACATTCTTAATTTAATAAAGGGGATTTATTAAGTGTTCTGACAATTGTAGCATGCTTCTAACATACTAAATTTGCCTTCTCAATAATGTATACAATGATGAGCAAGAGATATGGAATGATTGGTTTTATTCTATGTGCCACCATTCTGTTTCATCTTAAATTGTTTAGGGACATAATGAAACTGTCCTAATGCAGTACAACAGTTTAAACCCAAAATATCACTTTGCAGTTCCATAACTAACACTATATTTTCTATGAAATTTTTAAACTCTTTCTTCTTGTAATCTTATTTAGTTCTCTACTTACGTTGCTTAAAAGAATTTATCCCAAGGCACTTCAGCCTGTTCCAAACAATCTACTGTTTCAGAGATTTTGACAGGGAAGTGCGAAAACTTCCAAAATAGTAAGAATCATTAAACCTACCTGTTCATCTACCTAGGAGCTGGCAATACACAGTTTTCCTGCGATTAAGTATGCTTGTTCTCAGGAAATTTGTATCTTGAAAAGCCGTTGTCTTTCTTGAAAGTACTGATTACACTGGATTCTATAATTTAATCACAGTTAGCCATGTAATGGATATGCAGAAACTTTTCCTTATGGTGATTCCAAATCTAATGCCATGTAGTCCTATTAGGATATTGCACTTGTTCCAGCTAGGACAGGGTTAATTCTTGCAGTAGCTGTGGCTAGGACCTGGAGATTACTCTATACCACCTCACATCATTGCCAGGGGCAGGGGTCCCTTCTGTATCCGTTCTGAGTTGCCTTAGCGTCATGGATGGAGCAGTGGGGTGGTGTTGTTTCCACCTGAATCATTCGCCTCTTTCTTGTACCCTCTGTGGTTAGTACAGTTGCTGTTACTCTTTCTTTTCTTATCTCATTGCTGTTTCCGTTAAACTGTTCTTATCTCAACCCATGATCTTTACCTTTCCTGCCTCCAATTCTCCTGCCCAGCCCTCTGCAAAAGAAGTGGGAGGGTGGGAGTGAGCAAGCAGTGCATGGTTTCAGTGGGAACACCAAATTGGACAATACCATTCCTAAACCATAACAGAAGTCTTTATGCTCAGAGAATGAAAGGGTCAAGAGGATAGGCTGGCTGACTTGTAAATATCTCAATACATACAGCTAAGTTTTTCTTGAATAGTTTCCCAGAAAGTATCAAAAAGGCCTTGTTTTAGAAATTCAACTAGTCTAACACAATTTCAATCTTCTTAATTGTCTTTCATTCTTTAATTTTCTTGTTGACATGCCAACAAGAACAGACTTCACATCCTAGATGACATGATTCAAGTAGTCTGACATAATGACTTCAAGGATTTAAGTTGTCTTAGACTTCATAAACTCAGAAAGAACTGTTTAAATTGTCAATAGGCAACACAGAAAAGAGACAACATTTTACTTATATGTAGTAGAAAATGTAAGATGCAACATGTAATGTTTTTATTTTCCTTCAAAAACAAACAAACATATCAACTGAATACATCGATCGTGGTAGCAAAAATGGATTAATTATTATAATGTGAAAAAGCATGCTGAGAACCAAAACAAGCAGACAATTTTGTCAGTCTGGGGAATTTTTTTTTAAGTTTTATAATATTTGACATGTTTCATAAATGTTCAAGTCCTGTAATCACACAACTTCTTTATTTACTGTTAAATTAAGCTCTGAAAGTCTTATCATCATGAAAACAAACTTGAAAAAAGGCACTATGAGGGATAAAAAATAGGATATCTTTGAAAACAGATTTGAAAAAAGATCTAAACTTTTGTATCATTTTGAGTGCCTGTGGTGGTTTGAAGAGACTGAGTTGATGGACAGGGTTTTAGACCAATCGCTTCTCACGATTTTGCATATAAAAGGGCACTGGTGAGGGGAAGTCACTCTCTTCTTTTCCGGTCCCTGAGTCGGGAGGGTTGGCGGGGCCGGGCCGGGCCGGGCCGGG